>LOJH01031710.1:0-16749 GCA_001685095.1 Ellobius talpinus
TGCGGAAGCCGGGCGGGATGAAAAGCAGGCCTGCGCTCCCCTATCACTACAAGTCACCTTGTGCTCTTCTGTCCCAAAGGAAAGTGACAAGTCAGAAAACATTCTCTGTGGCCCTGAAGAGTCTCAGAATTGTTCTGTGTGTCGGTACTCCCGTGATCGGGCTCACCATTTCTGGATGTCCTCTTAGAACAAGGAGGGAATGCTTCGTGCTGGCTTGTGATTGGGTACCTGATGATCTTTTAGAAGCTCATAGCCCAGGGACTCTGGATTGGTGGCTGCTCATCAATCCCCCAGTGCAGTGGCTGCGTTGGAAACAGACATCACTGTGATAACTATTGACGATAAGTTCCCTTCTGAGGTAGCAACCTGTCCTGAGCTGAGTTATCATGTGAGCCGCCAGCTCAGCAATGCTACCGCTGTGGCTAATAGCAGACAAGATTTTCTTCCTTTCATTGTTACTTTAACTGCCATTCTTATGATCATTGCTATAATCCCCTGTTTAAAAGGTAAAAAGAGCAGCAGAATATTCACTGGACAGTTGATGGAAGCAGATGCTGAATGCTTTTACCAAGAGTACATTCATGTTTTACACAGACAGGAAAAGTAGGGATAAGTGGACTCCTCAGACAGTCTTTTCTCCCTTTTTTTGTGGCAATAGTTCAACTGCTTCCCCAACTAAACGGTTTGGACAGCGTTGTTAAACAGTAATAGCGTTTAAAGTAACTGCTTTTAAGGTTTTTCTTGTGGCCTTCTCATATTCTGGGCAAGACCATAACACTTGAGAGTGCTGGGGTGCTGTGGGGGACTATGGTAAACAGCTGAAGGGAATCCATGCTAATAAAAAGGGAGAACTAGAAGCGGGTGACTCTGGGCTGAAGCAGGCTGTAAGGTGAGGTTGTTACAGAGGGAAACTGATAGACCAGCATTTTTCCATCCTGCCTTCCCCTACCCCAAGAACCACCATGCCTTTTGTGCTGGATTAATATCATCAAGAATTAGAACCTGACATTGACAGCTGGACTGCTCTCCCGTCTAGATAAGCCCTGGATGTACAGTTCCTTTAATCCATGCTACTTCATTATCTTTGTGAATAGTTTACATCATGAGCTGTTTCTATATAGCTGTGCATTTAATGGAATTTGTAGACAGAATACTATTATTTAGTGTTTTAGATAATAGACCAACCAAGAAATCTCCCTAGACGCAGGGAGCGTAGGGGTTAGCAATGTGTTGGGGGTTGGTCTCTCTACACAAAACATTTCGCATTGGGTTGTTTTGTTTCTGTTCCAGCTGTGCCTTCCTTCGGATGACTTTAGCTGTTTGGAATTTCCATGCCTTTTCCCTGTTCTGCATCAGGTTGCGGCTGCTGAAGTCATTTCTGTAATGAGAGGCTGCATCACGCTGATCTAAGGCAGGCTTTGGCTTTTGTCTCAGGCACTAGCTAGCCTGTCCCTAACAAGGGGGGTGCTACTGGAAACTTGAGTTGTAGAGATGGAAAGAAATTGTTCTCCTGCAAAGAAATCGGGCTTTCACATGGAGACTTCAGAACAGCTTGTAGAGGATTTAGAGGAATACAAACCAGGTCTAGAAATGAACCACCAGGTTTTCTGCAGTAAACAGTCAACACTGTTAGCATGTGAGCGCACTTCCTTCTGGAAGGTTCCTCCTGCCTTGCTCAGTCTCTCTTGGTTCTCCCTCCCTCCATTTCTTTTCCCTCTCCCCTTATTTTCCTTCTTACTCCCTCTCCCTCATTTTCTTCCCTCTTCCCACTCCTTCCCTTTTCTTCCTTTCTTCTCTCCTTCCACTTGCCACCCTTCTCCCCTGCTCCCCTTTCCCTCCCAATCTCTTCTCTTATTCCTCCCTTTCTCTCTTTCTGTCTGTCTGTCTCTCTCCTGCTTTTCTCTCTCTCTCTCTCTCTCTCTCTCTCTCTCTCTCTCTTTCTCCCCCATCACTCTTTCTCTTTCCTTTTTGTTGTGCAGGCAGGATCTCACTCTGTAAACCAAACTAACCTGGAACTCTGTGTAGCCCACTTGGCCTTGTACTCACGGAGATCCCCCTGACTCCGTTTTCTGCATGCTGGTATTACAGGCCTGAGTCACGCCATTTGGTGCAGAATGTTCTCCGTGAGCACATGAACAAATGAGTTTATAGAACTTTGCAGAAATGGAATGGGGTTCCACTTAATGCTCTTCCCTGGGCCTTCTTTCCTCACACTGAAAGATCAACGATGCTGACAAATGGCCTTTAAAATCTTGGTGGTGGCTTGTGTTCCAGCATTTGGATATAAAAGTGAAGGTTTTTTAGCTTTGCTCATGGTGTGTGTTCTCCCAACACCTTACCATTTTTCTGTGCTCTGCTGGTATCCATTGTATGGTGCCTTCCAGTTGTAACCCAATGAGAAACTTAAATGGTACAAAACCTAGAGAACCCCTGTGATGGCATGACAACTGGGTTCTTTCTTCAGACTTGTAACTTTTAAGAATTGCCATATTCCATCTGTTTTCATACCTTGTTTGTTTGGTTGTGACAGGTCTTATGTAGCCCAGGCTGATCTCAAGCTCAATATGTAGCCTAGGCTAGCTTTAAGCACTTGGTCTTCCTGTGTCCACGACCCAGGTGCTGAGATTACAGGTCTGTGCCACCAAGCCTGGCCCATCATCCCTTTTCCGGGAAATGTCACTTTCCCAGAGCGCCCCCTGTACCTGCTGTACCTTTGTTCAGGGCTGATGGCTCTCAGTTTCTAAGGTGTCTCTCTGTCACGCTGGCCTTGGCACACCTTCCCAGTTGTCTGGAATGACCTCACTCACCTTTAAAGAGTCCACCTTAGACTCCTGATCACAGCCTCCCTTTGACATGCCTGTGGTACCGTCAGTTCTTGGAGCTTTTCTCTTCCAGTCAAGCTATGTGTCCCCGACCTCACTTCCTAGGACATGCTACCTGTCTAGGCCCTTGTCTCTGAATCACACTCCCATTGCATGGCCAGGAAACCCTGCCCCTCTCATCTTTACACCTGGCTAGGACTCATCTTTATGGACTCTTTCTTAATTAATTCTTAATTAATTCCACTTGACTTTGTCTTGTAGATGAAAGGACAAAAACTCGAAACAACTAACAAGGCAGGGGTTTTTGTTGTTCTGTTATTTTTTTAATTAATAAGTTTATTTTTTTTAGAATGATTTAAAATTTATAGGGAAGTGTATTGGAAAGTACCAAGAGTTCCACAGCCCTGGCTTCCCTCTCCCAGGACATGCAGCATCCCCTCTAATTAAAGTGCTATGGAATATTCTTGTTGTAATGAGTGAAGCCATACCTATCTACTGATACTAACTGAAAGCCACAGCTTACCTCTGAGTCTGTTCATTTTATACTGTGTGGGTTTTGACAGATGTGCAAAGGCATGCCTCCTCTATTGCTGTCTCATACCCAGGAATTTCACTACTGGAAAACTCCTTATGGTCCATCTCTTCATCCCCTTTTTTGATCTTTCAACCTGTGATCTTTTTACTGTCTCCATTGATTATTTTTCCTTATGGCTCCTGTCTCTATCTACTGCGACTACAGCCCTGGAGTCCTAGGCACACTCAACCATGCCTGGGTTTTAATGGGCGCTGGCCCTTTAAACTCTGGTCCTCATTCTTGTGCAGCGAGCACTTAGCCACTGAGCATCTCCTGACCCTGATGCCATCCTTTTGACAGGAACAGATGTTTTTAAAATCTTGTGCCAGAACCTATTGAGATGCCTCAGTGGGTAAAGATAACTACCAAGATAGATGACCTGAGTTCAGTGCCAGAACCCACACAGCGGAAAGAGAGACTCAACTACTGCAAACTGCCAGCTGACTGTTACACATTTTGGCAAGTGTGTGTGCTCACATGTGGATTACACACATACACACACATTAAAATATAGTAACTTTTTAAAACTTATACTGGGGATAGTAGGAGGGTTAGCAATGTTGCCCCTTTTGACACCCTTCCATTTGGCTTCCTGCTATATATCCATATGCTATAATTTACTTATTGTTTGTTTCATACAGCTCTGGAGATAGAACCCGGGGCTTGTACATGTGCTGCCATGATATCCCACCTGACCCTCTGACAACAGACACAGACATAATTATGGCACATGGGGTGGGACTTTGGAAACTATCCCATTATGCCTGCCTCCCAAATTTATTCTTGCTCCAACTACAAGGTTGAGAAAAGCTTACTTCCCTGTAAGATACAACCCTTTTGGAATCTGCACTGTTTTGTAAGCTAGTCATCCCTGCATCTAGGAGAGCACCAGCACCCAGCACCAGGAGAGCACCTAATCCTTGCCCTAAGCAGGTTCAGCCTTTGCTCTATTGCTTGCCTCTTCCTTCCCCACCGAAGTCTAAAACTTCTTCCTGGGGTGTAGTTGAATGTTGCTTGCTAGGGAAGCTTCTATCCCATGTCTTAGTCACATTACAGCCTTGTGAGTTAATGGGGAGAGAAAGGGGAATCTAAGTGGCTGGATACTGGGGGTTTCCTATAGGGGGTGTCCCATGGATGCTTTAGGAAACAGGATGGTGCTACCAAGAATGTTTCCCTCACTTTGATTTCCTCTGCTCCCTCCCTGCTCACTGGAGATTGATCCTGGGCCTTAGCATGCTCTACCACTGACTGCCTCCAGTCCAGTGGTTCCCAACCTTGGGTCTTGACCCCTTTGGGATTAAATCACCCTTTCACAGGGTTTACCTAAGACCGTCAGAAAGCACATATTTGCATATAATTCATAACAATGGCAAAATTACAATTATGAAGTAGCAATAAAAATAATTTTATGGTTGGGGGTCACCGTAATATGAGGAACTATATTAAAAGATCACAGCATTAGGAAGGTTGAAAACCACTGTTCTAGACAGACAAACAGAAACACCAGTAAAATTGTAGTCGTTTTTCAGTTAATTTTGAGACCATGACTCACTAAATATCCAGACTGATCTTGAACTCACCCTATAGCCCAGGCAGGGCTTAAACTAGCAACCCCATCTCAGCCTAAGAGCTTCAAGTCATAGACTTGTTTCATCGGGACTGGCTGGAAATTCGTTCTGTACATAGAGGAAGGCCGTCTTTGTATCCTTTACATCTTAGGCAGCGTATTGAGGCTAAAGATAGAATGGTGGGGGTGGCAACCTTTTGACCTTTTAAACAACCACATTGCTGTTCAGCTTGTTCCATTTGCCTGGGAGGAGAGGCGGGGGATGATGGAGAAGGAGGGAGTGTGAACTCTAATTGCAAACCTCACGTTTCTTTCAGCTATACTATTTTCAATCCTATGTAATTTGTACGGTTGAAGTGTGGCAAGTGCTTGCTTTGCAATGTGAGAACAAGGTACTCCCATTTAACGCTCCAGAAAGATTTCCTGGGAGCCACAGATAAGAACACTTACTGAGGGTCTGATGATCCTTACCTTGGAATCGGCTCAAGCACCATTTCGCTTCCCGGAGGGTCAGGCCTGTGAAGAGTCTGGGTGTCTTGGAGTCCGTTCTGTAGTCACTTGTGTTCTTTCGATCCTCTCTCAAAGATGCTGCGGCATAGGGGCACCAACCTGGAGCTCAAAGAGAATAGGGTAGGCGTCTTGTGATGGTCAAAAAGGGGATCTGCACAAACTCCATCCCCAGTGGTGGGAGTTTGGTCCTTAGCAGTGGAAAAGCCTGGCCAGCATGTCTGCAGGATCCCTAACGGATGAGGCATCTATTGAATATCTCTCATGGGATGCTAGGAGAGTTTTGTATGTTCAGGTTTTTAGTTAACTATTAAGGAATCTTGACAATCTCTTAGCATCTCCATGAAGCAGATGAGCTTGCTGGAATGGAAGCCATTTGTTTACATGTTAGTGGTAAAAGGGCTGAGTGAGCATCTCTCTCTCTCTCTGGGTAATAGACCTGTATCTTCTGCACTATGGAACCTTCCTCTTCCTTTGAGGCAGAGAGCTAAATGGGAAGGAAATAGAGCCTCAATGTGATGGGATGATAAAACTATTTATCAAGTCCTGCTATCGCCTGGAAATCTGTTGTCTCAATATTAGAGCCACTTTTAGCCTACTTGACCCAAAACATAAGGGGGAAAGGAGCAAAGGAGAGGGAAGTCAACAGAGTCATTAATGCACTGTCTGCATACAAAACTGGTGTTGTGGCAGACAGTTCTGCAAGGTAAATTTTGTTAAGAAATGAACTTCCTTCTTCCCTTCCTTCCTTCCTCTCTCTCTCTCCCTCCCTCCCTCCCTCCCTCCCTTCTTTTTTCTAAAACAGGGTCTGACCCCATAGCCCAGGCTACAGCACCCAAGCAGACTCCAAACTCACAGCCGTCCTGCCTCGGCTCCCCAAGTGGTAGAATGACAGGTACAAGCCACTGTGCTTGGCCTCTTTTTTCATTTATTTCTTGTATTTCTACATTATATAGCTGTGGCAGTGATCACCCACGGGTACAGATATTACCCATTGCCTTGCTTGGTGGCTCACAAATATTTTTAGCCTCGGCTCCTTTGACAAGCACAGTCTTCTGTGAAACTTCAACACAACAAAATTGATAAAAAGACAACGAGGTTGGCATAATGTATGTTAGATGTCAACATATAATGCTGGTTTGTTTATTTGTTGGGGGAACAATGAAGTCTTGTGGTGAGCAGAGAGATCTGAAATCAGTTTCATAGACGGCAACTGTGGCATTTTCGAACTTCAGCTCTCAATTTCTTTACTTCTGCTGTCATTTTAATGTTGCAGTTTCTTGAGGGGGGAAAAAAACCTTGCTTTCCCGAAATGGGGAGTTTCAGATAATAACAGGGGGTTTTGATTTTCTAGGAGGATGATGGGTGGCGCACCTTGCACTTTCCCCCTACTTATATCTTATGGACCTAAACACAAGGAAGAGAAGGAAAATGTTCTCCAAAAAGTCAGTCAAAATCCTTAATATGGTGCAAGAATTTTCACTTGTTAATTGTTAAGCCTACAATTTAGGGAAGACATCATAGATTCTTGTATAAGTCATAGACACAAAAAACATTCAGATTATAACATTAGTGAGATGCTCGTGGATGTGCTAAGAAAGAAAACCTCAGAGGCCAAAGAGGCCTCAGTATCTGTACCGTTTCTCCAAGTTGCTTTCCTGAACTGGCTGAAGAGGCCTCAGTATCTGTACCGTTTCTCCAAGTTGCTTTATTGGGCCCTGTGCGGGTAGTTCTGGCCTTCGATTCCCACCAATGCTTGGCTGCTTTTGGCAGGGTAGCTTTGCAGCTCAATGCCAGCGATTCAATTTAGCCAGTTTATGCCACACATTGAGTTATTTTTAGACATGAAAACCCACTGACGGCCAGCATGGGGGCTGCCTCAGTCTGTGATTGAGTGAGACATGGTGGTATTGTGGGAAGGGACTCAGGGTGACAGTTTGTAGCAATGAGCATAGATTTTATAAAGGGGGGAAAATGGGGAACAGAGCTACAGTCGTTCTGATTTGTCAGCTGTGTGCAACTGAGGCCATGACTTGGAAGCTTTATGACCTGAGCAAACCTGGCTGTAAGCCTGTCACTGGTCACCATGGTGTCAGTGTGGAAGCTCACATTGACTTCTCAGGTGACTACACAGCTTAGGAAGCAGAAGGACATAATTAATACAAGTCAGTTCGTGAATATTAGAGAAGAGACATGCCATCAGAATGGAATATAGGAAACCCTTCCTGCAAGCAAGAATGCTTTCAAATCCTGCCCACCAGGGTGGCTGAAGATAGCCTGAACTGGACTCCCAGATATGGGGCTATTGCAGGCTTTCCTCTTGGGCCATGACCTAGCCAGGTGGTTTTAAGGATTTGATGGCAGGATCGTCACTGAATAGAGACCCTGACTCCTATTCCTGATGGGTATTTTGGGAGACTTTAAGTCATTCAACAAATACTTATTGCTGTCTCGGTGGGATCCCTGTGGGCACTGAACCAAGTCTCTTGCCTTCCTTCCCTCCTTCAAGAATCTTTATACAAGCATAAAGATGTCTATAAATAAGGAACAGACTGGCAGCATCACCTGTGTTGAGGCTCTTCAAACCATGTAAAGTCAGTAGATATGGATCAAGGTGTCAAGAGGAAAAGGAAGACAGCACTTCTTTTTCCTGAGACGGGGTCTTACTATGTAGCCCTTGGTAGTCTAGAACACACTGAGCAGACCAGGCTGGCCTCAAACACGTGGAGAGCTGCCTACCTCCACCTCCCAGGTGCGGGGAATTAAAGGTGTGTGCTACCACACTCCACCAAGGCGTGGACTTTTTGACGTGGTAACCAGAGAAAACTGTGTGAGCAGGGACCTAAGTGAGCATGTTTTGTGCATCTCCGGGGTAGCTGAAAAGTCACAGGTAAAGGCAGTTAAGTCAGAGGTGGAGACATTGGAAAGCTGGCGTCAGAGTCCATACTGCCTTTCCAGCCCTGACAAGAACCAGCAGTGTTTAATACACAGCACAAGCGCATGCACAAGCAATGCCACAATCACAGCAGAATCTGCAAAAGGGTTTAAGTGGGCATGGATTGGTCCTGATCCAGATCTCAAAATCACAGGGACGTCTTTGACCCTGCACTCTACACTTGGGCAGGAACTTTTATTACACTAACCTCTGCATTAAGCAATTTTCTACAATGTGAAAAAAAAATAGGGGCTTTTTAGAAATGACAGCTAGTCGTGAAAATTAAAATTAAAATTGCAGAGGCTCTGAGTCTTCTGGGAGTTTTAAACAAGTATAAAAGCTGCATACTTTCATAAAGATGGAATTAGAAGTCTTATATGTAAGACGTGTGAGTATGTGACCAGCGCCTTGGCAGAGCTTACACTGGGCACCAGAACTGTCCTTTCTTCTGACCAGTCTCCAACCAACGCCTCTGTTATCAGTGCTGGGGTCTTGCTGTCCATCATCCTGGTAAGTTAGATTTGATAACTTGGGAAACTGAGTCCCCTATAAACCATAGCTTCTAATGATACACTCCTCATTAATAATAAATATGCCCTTGACCTGGAAGCCCTGGTTTTCCTGCCTCTCCTGTTCAAGTTATGGGATCACATGTTTGTTGAACAGACAGACAGACGCGGAGAGTATATACCTTCTCTATCCTCAGGCTTGCTTGCTTTCCATGCAGGAAGCATTTCCCGTAATTTCATGCAGATATTGTTTGTGAACCACAGGTACCCAGCAAGCTTTATACAGTATGTTTGGATTCCCTGCTCCCACAATAAAATTTTTGTTTGGGTTTTCATACAGGGTCTCTATATATGCAGCCCAAGCTGGGCTTACAGCCCTGTCACCACATCTGATTCCCCGTAATAAACTTATGACAGTTACTGATATATGGCCTGTGAGGATGTATTTTTCTAAAAGGAAACAATAACATGTGGAGAATATTTTAGGCTATTGTAGGGCAAACACATTTGGGGTTAGATTGTTTAAAACACTTTGAAAAGTGGATATTATTTATTGCATGCCAAAGAAAGCAAAACAGCATGCGTAAAAGCCCCACCTGTGGAGTGCATTTAAAATAAAATGGAGTTTTCTAGGCTCCATTCCCAACAATTCTGATTCAGAAACCCAGGCTGAGCAGACTTTTAATTTTAATAAGTAGCCCAAGCAGGCTGACAATGGGACTGTGAATTTTAACAAATACCCCAGTGACAGCTGTGGGAATGTACATTTGAGAAACACGGCTGAGTTCCCAGAACAACGTGAGCCTTGTATTTACAGCACACATGAAATAAGTCCAGACAGAGAGAGCAGGGAGATGCACTCCACGGGCCATCAGCTCATCTCAGGCAACATTGTTCCGTCTGCCCCAAGCCTGCATCGAGGTTATTTTGAATTAAATTCAAGCAGCATGCCATCTATAGATATTTGAGTGCCTAAATGACAAAGATCTATTTCTTATACAAAACCACAATATCTTCTTTCATGTTAGAAAAATAATAATAAAAGTAATAATGGGGCTGGGAAGGAGATGGCTTTGTTTGCGAAGTGTTGACAGATCACAAGGACCTGAGTTCAATCTACAGAAGCCACAATGAAAAAAAAAATAACTAGCCATGGTGGGGTGCATCTGTAACCCCAACTTGGGAAGGTGGAGATCAGCTAAGCCCTGGTGTTCACTGACCAGCCTATCTAGCCTGTTAAGGCTAGTCAAGATCCTGCCTCAAAGTGGGGGAGGGGAGGTGGGGAGGTGGGGAATGACACCTGAGGCTCTCCTCCCTTTTCCCATACTCCCTGAACACACATGCACATATACCTACACACATGTACTCACGCATATGTGAACACGTGCACACACAATAATAACAATATCCCTCGCACACATAGGTATTTCTTTGAATAAGGATCCAAATGAATGCCATTCCCATCTCCTAAGCCTCTTGTGTGCTTCAGTTACCACCTCCATCTTTGTATACAGCTGTCTTTTTCGCTCTGTTGAGAAACCAGACTATTTGTCTGATGAGTTTCCCTCCATCTGGATTTTGGTGAATTGCATCCACGTGGTGTTGCTAGTCACGTTCCTATGGTTCCTTCATCCTCTGCTATTTCTTAAGAGTTCTAGAAGCTTTGTGTTATTTCCTTCACTTGCCTGCCCTTGTCTCGCTAATGGTTGCCATGTGTCTTTGCCACAGGAGGTAATGTTTATTGGTGACTTCTTTTGCACTGAGACCTTGATCCACATCCATGAACTGAAGAGGGGTTACACAATGGTTATAACCACATTCTGTTGTTCCTTATTTATTTGTGGCATTCATAATTCATGAAAAGAAATACCCTTCCATCTTAACTTTGTTTAGTCAATGCTTCAGGTTTTGTACAAATGCTTGGTGTTTTTTCCCTGTTATTTGCCATTCCTCTGGTTCATCGTGTTCTCTTGGGTCACCGTGATTTAAAAGTCTTCTTGTGAACTCACAGATGAATCCCTAGCAGGTTCTATTCTTCATGCTCTTAAAAACATGTTAGCTCTGGTCATTAGGAGCCTAGTCAGCAGAGCCCTGAGTTCTTTTAGTACAATCCTAGTTATTTTTGTTCTTATAAAACAGCCTTACTTAGCCCAGGCTGGCCTTGAACTCAAGATAAAGCTGAGGATGCCCTTGAATTTCTGGTCGTGCTGCCTCCACTTCCCAAGTGCTGTGATCACAGACACTCACCTCCACACCCAACTTCACTTCTGGTCCTTGACAGTCTGGTTTCTGGACTTGTAGTTTGTTCCAGGCTCTTTGTTTAAGGCTGTTTTGTTTTTCTCTTCCTGACTTAATCTTTCAGAGGCTTCTCTTAAAATTTTATTTCTCCTTCCTCATTTCTTTTTGATCATGAAATCATTTTTCCCTTCCATTCTCTAATGCCCCCAGGGTACTTTGGTCTTGTGGTCGCTCTTTTTAATCTTCATTTCTGTTTCTTCTTTTCCTTAAAGTCCTGTGCCAATGGCTTTGCTTCCCTTGATCTAAATCTTGAGTTTCTCCAGTCACTTCCAAGCCTCCCCAGTCCGTTGGCTGTTCCTTCCTTGCTCCTACTTTCCCAATTCCTCTGAGCTCTTTTGAAGTATTAAAGTTTCCATCTGTGTTGTGGGCATGAATTCGCAGTGAGAATGTTAGTCTGAAGTTTTTTGTTTTTTTTCCCTGCTCATAATAACAGCACTGAACTTGACCACAATCCTGTTTTGTTACTCATTCTTAAGTTAAATGAATTTTCCTGTGTTCTTTGAAGGGGGTGGAGCAGATGAACCAGAGAAACCATTTCCAGCTCCAGAACTCCACAGCATCTTGCTGTGTTACTTCCGTGAAGGGATGGAGCAAGGTTCATACTTTGTTCACCCATTTCTCTGCTTCTCCTCATTTCGACTTGCCCCTCCCTTCCTTTGATGATACCATCACCATTATGTACAATTTGATTCTCCTCTCCAAAGTTTCTCCATGCGCTCCAGGAACGACTCAGCACTTGCTGAGTTAAGAGCACTTGCTGCACCTGGAGAGGACCTGAATTCAGTTCCCAGCACCCACATGGCAGCTCCCAACCACCAGTTATTCCAGCTCCAATGGACCCAGTGTTCTTTTCTGGCTTCCATGGGTATCAGGCATGCACATGATACACATACATGTAGGCACTCATGAATTCGCATAAAATAAAATAAATAAAAAGTTTCTCCTAAGAGTAGTTCTATTGTGTGTGCAAGCTTAGATTTTTGGTTTTGAGAGTTTATGTGCATCACCTCAACTTGCTACAGGTTTCATGAATGGGTCCCCCAAAGTTCAGATGTCAGAAATGTAATTACCAATGCAACAGTGTGGAGAAGTAGGATGTTTGTTTGTTTTTTTTCGTTTTGTTTTTCGAGACAGGGTTTCTCCATAGCTTTGGAGCCTGTCCTGGAACTTGCTCTATAGACCAGGCTGGCCTTGAACTAACAGAGATCCTCCTGTCTCTACCTTCTGATTGCTGGGTTTAAAGATGTGCACCACCACCATCCAGCTAGCTAGTGGGATCTTTAAGAGGTAATTAGTCCATGAAGGTTCCGCTCTCATGAGTAGATTCATGCTTTTATTGCTACCCTGTTTGTTACTATGACAAATCCCCAACAAGAGCAACTAAAGGAAAGAAGGGTCTACTTTGGGTCACAGTCCATCATGGCAGGGAGGCTGGGGAAACAGATATGAGAAGCAGTGGGTCTCATTGCATCTGCAGTCAGGAAGACAATGCTGGTCCACAGCTCCTTTTTACCCAGTCTGGAACTCTAGCCGTGGAATGGCGCCACCTACTTTCAGGGTGGGTTTTCCTTCCTCAGTTAAGCTCTCTACAAAGGCCCACCCTCACAAACACGCCCATAGAAGTGTCTTCTGGATGATTCCAAGTCCAGCCCAGGTCAACAATGAACACTGACCATCACAAGGCTGTTATGTGGCATGTAGGTTGGCTATTGTCATCTGATAATGTCCTCACTGCTTCTTCTCTTCCCTCCTCTCCAGACTGGAGTTTCCTTGACAATGGACTTCCCCGAAGAGCTGTGATAAATAAATCTCTGTTCTTTAAGTCTTATCTAGCGTCAGCTGTCATGTTTAAAACAGTACAAAGTAGACTAAGAGTCCACCTGAACACTCTCACGTGGCTCATCGGATGATTTCCCCTGGGTTATTTGCCAGTTTGTTGCTGCTGTCCTTAAAACTGCTCATTAACCTGTCCACTAACCACTGATGATTTGGGGAAACTCTTTGGCCCCAAGCCTTTTCGTACCCTCTCCCTTTCCTCCACGTGGTCGCTGATACCCTTCTCCTGACTGTAGCCACAGACTGCTCAGTTGCCCCCATTCCTGTCTCCTGGGTCATGGATCGCACACTCATGTCTTTCTGCTTTGGTGTCATTGTCATCCATGGTGCTTTAGCTCATGTGACCCGAGTTTCTGGGTTCTTGCCACTGCCATCATTAGTGTCTTCATCTGAAAGGAGAAGAACAGAGAGGGGGGGAAATTAATAATCTGCCCAGCCTTTGGCAAGGGTACCCCAGCATACCCCGTCACTGCTTGAAGCCTGTAATGGGGTCTGGGAAGCTGTTTTCCCTAAATGCCATCCTTCTGAATTCAAGTGTAAATACTTGCAAATGTGAAAAGTTTGGTTTTAATCATATATTTTTAGTAAATACTTTATTAGGGAAAACAAAACAGGAAAAGGACAATGTGCTTCAAGAAAAAACAAAGCACTCAACTGCTAGTCATTACTTCTCCATTTAAGCACTTCCAGTTGGACATAGTGCCATATGTGCAAAGTTCTAGCACTTTGGGGATTATTGGAAGGCCCTGGGGCCCAGGACTTCCAGACTAGCCTAGGCCATACAACCATGCAGTGACTCTATCTCAAAAACACACACACACACAAACAAAACAAAAAAACATAACTTTTCTAAATTAATATAGTATAAAAACAACAGAAGAGAAAATTGTACATTTGTCTTCTCATAGATTTGGGTTGGACTATGAACTCTAAATGGCAGCCGGGGTCATTCTGGTATGTGTTGTAGTAGCTTGGACAAGTCGGGGCTCCTAAGTCTCCACATGTTTTTCATCCCAAGGAGCTCCAGGGCCATCTCTAGTGCTGAAAATTGACCTTGTAACTTCTAAAATGTAGTTGTCCATAGTCACTGATCGTCTCATTTTCTGTTGTTATCTTTGGTGAGACAAAAAGGGAACGGTCAACTTTCTCTGTTGTCCTTTTCCAAATCTTTGAGGTCCCTCATGCCATGGAAGGCAGGGTCAGCAGATACACCGCTTATGGTTACATATTTATGATTCTTTTAGGCCCTTTTTCCCAAGAGTCTTGTGTCCTGGGCAGTTTAATTTGGGATCTGCAGAGGACCAGCTGTGAAAGGGGAAGTTCTGAGTGTCCCCATTGGGCAGCTTTCCTTGCTGAGTGCCGGGAATGACTGGAGACCTGATTCCCAGCTGACATGAGCCTCCATACTAGAACCTTGAATTGCTTCTCCCTGCTTCGAAATCACCATCCAGACCATGTTAGCTGGACGCCTCCCCTCTACAAAGTGGGAGGGGCTCAGGTACTGGACCACCAGCCTCTATTTCCTTCTGCACTCAGTGATTTTATGAATTCCATGATTGCCTACTAACCTAAGAAGTACCTTCATTAAGTTTCCATCTATTTCATAAGTATTTCTTCAAGATAATCCTTACTGGACCTTTAAACAGCATTTACTTTATTGTGTATGTATCCTATTGTGTATGTGTGTACATAGGTACATGTCAGAAGGCCCAGGGGACGCCTTGGAGCTGGGGTGATGGGTGTTCGTGAGTCACCCATTGCGAGTGCTGAAATCTGAACTTCGGTCTTGTCTTCTCACTGAGCAATAGGCACTCTTAACTGCTGTCCCATCTCTCTAGTCCCTCCTTGAGGGATTTCGAAGTGTGAATTGCTTAGATAAAATATACTCAGTAAGGAGGCTAGTCATTGAACCCTATGTGCATTGTCATGAAAGAGGGCAGTTTTGCTGCCAGCTGTGGAGCCTTGATGGTGAATTGTAGAATTTTGCAATTCTAACTAAACATGACTGTCCATGGGTGAGAGCGGGCATCGCCTTTACCTTCCTTGTTGTTGCCAGAACATCTGGCTCAGTGGGTGGTGCTATGTGCTGTGCCCCATATCAGCATCATATAATGTGTCATACCTGAAATATTTTGGACAGATAAGTCAAAGACAAAACACACAAGAATTTTTATTTCCGGGCCTGGAGAGATAGCTCAGTGGTTAAGAGTACTGAATGCTCTTCCAGAGGATCCAGGTTTAATCCCCAGCACCTACATGGTAGCACACCACTATCTCCAGTTCCAGGGGATCTGACACCTTCACATCAATGCACATAAAATAAAAATAATACATTTTTTTAAAAAAATTTCATTTCCTTTTTAAGATTTATTTTTTATTTTTTTTTGTGTGTGTGTGTGTGTGTGTGTGTGTATTCGAGTGAATACAGGTGACCTCAGAGGTCAAAGGATGGAGTTCCAGGCATTTGGAAGCCATCTGACACAGGTCCTGGGAATCAGTCCCTGGTCCTCTGCGGAAGCAATCTGTGCTCTTAGACTCGGAGCCATCTCTCCACCCCAGAACTTTTCATTTCTGCTAAAGTCTTTCAACAGGATCGCTATTTTCCTTCTTTGTTATCCAGATGTGTTAGACATTAGGTTTCTGGTCCCTTACCAAAGGTTATATGACCTTCGTGGCATAGCCATAATTGCATGGCACTCCCTACCTTGGCTCTAGTCTGTAGAGAGAGTGTTTCAACTTACAGGAAGCTTCTTTTACACCATCTGTCACCAGCTTCCTGGGTTATGGCAAATTCTAGCAAACACAGACCGCCAGTGCCTTCAGGAAGAAATGACTAGAACTCATAGCATCCTATGGGCCAGAACATGTTTTCGTTTCCATAGTTACCTATGGACAAATGCAATATAGATTAATATTTATCTTCACTCTTTCAAAAGAGAAAGACCATAGTTATATAACCTTTATTATAGTCTAACAATTATCCTATTTTATTATGAGTTGCTGATCTCTTATTGCACATAATTTGTAAGTTAAACCTTATCGTAGATGTGCATGTATAGGAAAAATACATAGTATAGGTGGAGTCGAAGCTGGGTATCCTCTGTGGTCTTAGCATACATTTCACATATGAGTGCAGATAGCTGTGCCCCAAGTTTTGCCTGAACTAAAGTGGAAGCTCACTGAGTATGAAGAACAATTTGTTTTCTGCCCTCAATCTTTCACTCCTAGCAACACAATGCCTAACTAATGAGTGTGTGACTTAGTGGATAAACCAAATGGAATGCATCAGATGACAGACTGGGATCTAGCGAGAATAAAAAATAATTCTGGGGCCGGTGAGATGGGTTAGAGAGTAAGGGTGCTTGCAGCCAAGCCTGATGACCCGAGTTCAATTCCCAAGACCCACATAGCAGAAAGAGAGCAGGGACGACTGTAAGTTGTCCTCTGACCTCCTCATGTGTGCCATGACCTCCTCATGTGTGCCATGACATGCACTGTAGTGAAAGGGGAGTGGGCCTGCTTTTTAAAGAGAGAGAGATCACGCCCCAATGGGCTGGTATCTTAGCGGCTATTGGTTAAAGGAGCAGAAGGAGCTCCCGCAACACCTTCCCCTTTTGTTTAAGTAAGAGAGTTCTAAACCTACTACAAAGTTATATACAATAAGTACAAATATCCTATTCTAACTAGCTTAAGTCTTGTAT
>LOJH01031711.1:0-11007 GCA_001685095.1 Ellobius talpinus
CTTTATTAACCAATGAAAGTAACACATAGACAGATGACCCTCCTACATCAGACCACCTCCTGGTGGGTTCCTCTAGGGCCAAGGGGCAATGTTGAGTTCTTAGCGTCGAACGATCCCAGGGAGTCTGGGTTGGGTGCCAACAGCACCTATTAGAGAAAGCCTGGAAAGCACTAGGGCCCCTATCTTGCCTCCTTCCCACCATTTCCCTGCACTTCAACATCATGAAGCAGAACACCACATGCAGGCAGAATAGTCACATTTCTCATTGCTGAGACAAAAATGCCTGACAAAACAGCCGATAGAATAGATGATCCCATCTCACAACCCACACTCTCTGTCTGTTGCTCACTTGGAACCCTCCAGGCAAGACCAGATATAACCCTTTGACTTCAGACTTCCAGAGCCATAACCAGAAAGCCTTTTTCCTTTATAAAAAATATCCTGTTAGGTATACCATTGCAGTACCCCAGACACACTAAAACACAGGCAAGGTAGTGACTCAATGCTTCTCTGGTTTCAATGAGCATGTGATTCAACTGGGACTCACTGAGAAAAGGTAGGGGAGAACACACACACACACACACACACACACACACACGATTTCTTCAAATTAATTAGAAGGGTTAGGTAGTGGTGGCATATCCCAGCATCCAGGCAGGTGGATCTCTGTGAGTTCAAGGCCCTCCTGTTCTACAGAGTGAGTTCCAGGACAGTCAGCCACACAAAGAAACCCTGTCTTGAAAACAACAACAAAAACAAAAGAGAAGAAAGAAAAAAGAAAAGACTACAAGGTCAGTGGTCAGTAGAGAAAGGTTCTTGCTTCCAAGCCTAATGCCCTGAGTTTAATTCCTAGAACCCACAAGGAGCAGGGAAAGGAAGGAGGATCCAATAGGAAGTGAAGCACTTATCAAGGATGAGGGGAGTGATGGAGGAATCTCCAGGTGGGTAGCGGAAGTTCCCTCTGAGCTCCTTAGGTGATGGGATCTAAGGGCTCATGTTCAAGGTTCTGCATTCAAGAACCACATAGTCTCTCTAGGTATGAAATAAGAGATCCCGTAGCCTAAGTGAGACCAGTGGCACATCCTGCCTAGACCAACCAAAGCCCTTGACTAGTCTCACAAGGCCCTCTATCTCAATTAAAACTCAGTTCTAATTTTCTGTAACAGATCTGTCCTTCTCAAGATTTATTGGGTGGAAGTGGTATCAGTGATGGGGCAGAAGGTGTAAGCCATGGCTCTGAGACATTATCAAGGGAAATTTGGACTCCTATAATTTCAGTTCTGTGATTGTACAATGGTCTATTTTTCATCCTTGAGACAGTTTCTCAAGTGTCCTGGGTTGACCTTGAACTCATTATGTCGCTGAAGATGGTGTTGAACTCCTGACTCTTCTGTCTCCATCCTCTAAGTGTTGGAACTACAGGTTAGCTCTGCCATATCTGGCTTATGTGATGCTGGGGATAAGAACATTCTCTACCAACCGAGTTACAGCCCTGGCCTGTAGGAGAAACTGCCGGTCAGACTACCCAAGTCTCACCTTGTTGAAACCAGCCCACATGAGCATGCGTGGCAGGCACTTCCTTCCTGAGCCAACCTAGGGCCTGCCTCTACACCCAGAGGTGGCTGAGGCAGAGACACCCATCTGGAGATGCCAGTCAGGAAAGGACAATGCAGCAGAGTCGGCCTCCTTAGCCAATGGGACCTTGGGAGAGGGTAGCGTCATTGACTCCACGCTTTCTTACCCCCTACCCCAAGGGCCTCCAGGTAACATCGGCCCATGGTCTATCATTTTAGAGGAGGTTTCGGCCTAGCAATAGCCTGGACCCCAGAGTAGAGGATGTCCTTAGGATTCAAATCTCCCACCTGGGACATCCCAGACCAGGCAGTCACAGAGTACATCAGTAGCAGGATGACCCTGGGGACACCAAGCCAGCCTCTTGGAGAAGACTTCCTAGCCACGGGGCAGAAGAGAAAAGAAGCTGAAAGCCCAGTGTGGGTTTGCCAAGACAGGGCTGGCTCAGCACTGGTTCCCCAGGGCTATATGCTCACAGGGCTACTGAGTCTCCAATCTGATGGCCCTACCAGCCGATCGTTTTCTCTGTTACACCAGGGTTTTGCATGTTTCCCAGGCCATCACTTCCTGCTCCGAAGAGTGGCAATTGTAGTGGCATGCCCAGAAATAGATTAACTCACAAGAAGCCCATTCTTGACTTCCATTGTTGAAAGTGGACCATAGGCTGGGTGGTCAGTCTCACAGTACTGAGGCTACTCCCTTGAGCATAGGAGTCGCAGCCTTGGGCAAGTCCTTTAATCCCTTTAAGTGTTAGCTTTCTCATATAGTTTGTAAATATGATAACAGAAGCCTTCCATGCAGGGTCGATTGTTAGCGTGAGATGGCTCAGGAAATACTATGATCAGTAAGAATCATTACACTGTCCTCCTCCTTACTATTGCTATTGTTTAGTTTTATGAAGAAGCATGTCACTTTGTAGTGATGCTGATCTGGAGCTCACAGCAGTCCTCCTGCCTCAGCCTCATAAGTGCTGGGTAAAGGTGTGAGTCTGTCCTCTTCCTTATCAATGTCTTTTAATTCCTGTTATTAGCAGAATATTTCAGTTCTAGGTTGATTTCCTGTTGTTGTGATAAGACATTCTGACTAAAAGAAGCTTGAGAAGGAAAGGGTTGATTTCAGTATGTAGATTACAATGTTATCCGGGGAAGCTAGGGTAGGAGCTGAAGACCGGAACCTAGAGGTAGGAACTTGAGCCAAAACCACGGAGAAAGGCATTTACTGACTTGGCTTCTGGTTCATGTCAGCCAGCTCTTATACAGCCCAAGACTGTCTGCCTGGAAATGACACCACCTACCGTGGGCTTGGCCCTCCTGCATCAATATCAATTAAGAAATGCCCTATCGACATGCCCACAGGCCAATCTGATCAATCCCTCGAGTAAGACTCCCCCTCAGATAACTCTGGCTATGTCAACAGCGGGAATGAATTGAACTAGGCCTGCTGAGAGGAAGGAGCTGGCCAGTGTGTGTCAGCACTGTGACTATACATGGGTCTGTCACAGAAAGAAAAGCCACTTTGTACATGACTTTGTACGTGACTCCCGATGCTTCATCTTTGTCCTTGCAAGTCAGCACACCCGATCACTGACTTCCTTTGGCCCCCACTCGGAAGATCAGCTGGCCTGGGGGCTGGCTCATCCCAGCCAAATGTTCAGCCCAAACTCAGCTTTAATTTCCTACAACAGACCTGTTCTTCTCAAGATCTGTTGAGTGAAATGCCAGGAGATGGGTGCAGGTGTAAATCAATGGCTTTGTGGACATTGCCAGGGGGAGTCTTCAGTCTTCTGGCTTCAGCAGCCACACTCTTGGGCTCCATGTGGACCCACGGTCTCTGCTTCTCCCATCCCTCTTGTGGGGCAGAAATACCTTGATTCTGGCTCCTTCTGTCATCTCCCCATCTGAGTAAGTGGGAAAGCTGCCCATTCATCCCTCCAGGGGTTTAATTAGTGAGGTCGTTGGCAGGTCCCCCAAAGATGGAAGGAGCTGGCGATTCCATAGTCTAATCCACGCCAGCATCATCTCCGGCCTGGACCAGGGCAGCACGCCTCTAACTAGTCCCACTGAGCCTGGTCTGATCTCTAGCACATTCTGAAACGGAATTCTCCCCAAATGCAATATGATCCCATCTCTCTCCTGGTCATGAACTCTCAGTTTGCTTTTCGTGATCCCAAGATCTGGATCCTTGATCTTTACTGGAGTTTGACCTGCTGACTTGTCATCCTCGATGTCCCTGCCTCTGTCTGTGCCCAGTTAGGGTGAAGGGAGGCTTTGAACATGTGATATACATTCTGGTCACTCCAAAGGAAGAGAGGATACTCCATTCTCCTGCTTCTGCCCTGCTTTCCTCCTACAACGTCAGGGCTCCTTGGTGTCACCGTGTCTCCCAGTAAGGTCCATGCCTGCCTTCCCACTGCAGGGTTGACTCTAAGAAGACAGGGATTGTCTAACACCTACTACAGCACCAAAGAGGCCTCTGATAAAGACGCAATGCACATTTTTTAACACTGAGTTCTTACGTGAAGATGGAAATCTTAGGGGAAAAGCTCATACAGGAAACGAGAGGAGAAGTTGGTTGTAATTCCCTGGATTGCTACAGGTTGAGTTATTCAAGCCACAAGCACACATCTGCTGATCTCTTTTTAAATGACACTGTCAGGAATTATTTTCCCTAATCCGAATGCTCTCTTCCTGTCACTCCACACACCCTTCATTAGGAGCTGCTGTCCTTCCTGCCCTCCCCAAGGAGCCACAGTCTCTGGTGGTGATTAAGGCAAGAGACATCCCATCAGATTTCAGTGGAGCGGGGGAAGAGCTCACCTCTCACCTCATGACACTTCTGCATCTCTCCAGAGTCTGGGAATGGGGCAGGATGGAGAGTGGGAGGAGAGGCCGTTAGATGTGCTCCTCAAAACGTTGATGATCCACGGTAAAAGTAGAGGCTCATGATCTAGAGAATTTTCGGGCAATTTCACTCGGCTGGGACATTCGGGTTGAAGTCACACACATTGGTGCTGAGGACGTGGCTCTGTGGGTAGAAATGACTGCCATAAAAGCCTGAGGACTTGAGTTCAAATCCCCAGAACCATGTAAAAGCTGAATGCATTAGTGCTCACATCTGTAATACCGGCACCCCTGAAGGGAGGTGGGAGGTGGAGGCAGAAGAATTACTGAAAATTCAGGGTCAACTAGACTAGCACAAGCAGGAGAGAGTGAGAGAGAGAAACCCTTTCTCCAAACAAGAAGTGAGGCCTGATGCCTAAGGCTGTCCTTTAATGTCCATGTGAGTCTTGGCATGTGTACATGCCCACATTTACACACAGAAATGAGCAAATCACACACACACATGAAATCCACAAATCCACACAGTTAGGAAGTCACACAGTCCTTCTCAATGTTAAGGAAAAGCTCTAGGCCCAGGGTTCTCAACCTTCCTAATGCTGCGACCCTTTAAAACAGTTCCTCATGCTGTGGTGAGCCCCAACCATAAAATTACTTTTGTTGCTACTTCATAACTGTCATTTTGCTACAATTAAGAATCTTAATATAAATATCTGATATATTTAATAATGATATATTAAATGCTACTTAATAAATGTCTGATATGCGAGCCACAGGTTGAGAACCACTGCCCTGTGTTCCACAGTGTGAAAGAGCGGTCGTGAGAGATGACGCGACCCTCAGCAGACTGGGAGGCCAAAATAGGCATTCAGGAAATGTGCTGAAGCTAGGGCAGGTACCATGGTGTGCGTTAGAATCCCAGTCTGAGGAAGCCAAAGCCAGAGCCAGGATCTTGGCCAGCCTGGACTACACAGTGAGACTCTGCCTCAGATAGCACAGAGAGGGAAGGATGGTGGTGGAGACTGAGTTTAAAATCAGGAGAGCAAAGAAGTGAAGAGCAGTCACTGTGATTAAGGAACTAGGGGCAGGACCCTTAGTGGTGAGACATGAATTGGATCTTCAGAGAACTGTTAGTGAGACCTGAGAAGGCATTTCTGAGATCCAATCCACAGGCTATCACACCGGCCTGGAACTCCTCAGTTTGGCTAAGCGGGCTGGCCTGTGAGCCCCATGGTCTCCCCGTTTCTACCTCCCCTGCACTGGGATTGCAAAGTATGTACTTGTACACTATGACCAGCTTCTTTACATGGGTTCTGCAGCTAACGCTGGGTCCTCTCACTTGCGTGTGAAGCACTTGACTGATTCTCCAGTCCTTGTTTGTTTCCAGACAGGGTCTCACCCTGTAGTCCACGCTGGCCTAGAGCCACTATGTAGTCTCGACCTCTCAGTAACACTCCCGCCTCAGTTCCCCGAAGATTAGAGACGTTGGCCTCTATGCTGGCTTCCATATTCTTAATAATGATAAGATGAGGTGGGAAAAAGCAAACAGACAGCACCTTAAGCAAGGGGCCCGAATTTAACATTCTGAGTCAGGAGAGTAACTACCAACACTTGCTTCCTAGCATTATGCAATGTGAAGACACAGCCACATTTGGTTTTCTTTATTTAAAAATACTTTTTTTATACAATGTATTTTGATCATGTTTTCCCACCCCTCAATTCCTTCCAGACCCTTTCTACCTCCCTAACCACACAACTTTATGTTTTTACTCTCTGTTTTATTTTTCAAATGTGTGTGCACATGTGTGTCCCTTGGAGGCTAGGAGATGGTGATCAGATGTCCTAGAGCTGGAGTTACAGGAGGTTGTGGGCCCTCTGACATGGGTACTAGGAACAGGACCCAGCAAGCACCTTTAACCACTGAGCCATCTCTGCAACCCCAAGAACCCTATTTGGGATATAAAACCCATAACCTGAATTTACCCACAGAGAACCATCAAACAAACTAACTGGAAAAACATTCCTCAAGATTAACTGCAAAATGTAAACATCATGAAAGATGAGCATTGTGGGGCCATTACAGATTTCCAGAGACTGAGATATGGCAGCTGGGCGAACCTGTGTCCTGGAACAATCTTAAATGACAGCCCTGGGACAGTTGGTGTGACTTGGACAAGACCTATCCACTTTGTAACAATAAGGTATCAATGTCCATTTCTCTAATGTGATCACACCCCAGTGTTGACAGAGAATATTCTTGTGTTTAGGAAATACATACCAAGTACTAAAGAGGCCTCATGCTTCAAACAATTCAGGAAAGTCATGGAGCTGATGAGGTATAGTAGCTCTCGATGGCATAGGTCAGCTATAGATAGAAGATGCAGCTTCGGGTATGCAGCCCTGGGGTGCAATGTTAGCACACGGGGACTGCAAGGGAAAGCGTGTGGGTGCATAGGGATTCTCTGTGAGCATCTGAAATTGTATCAAAATAAAGCAGTGAAGGAGGAGATGAGGCTTCCGTTCCTACTTGGCCTGTGCAAGTAGTTAATTAAGTCTCTCCATTCCTCCAGAGAGCCTCCTGCCTGCTTCAGGATTTCCAACTGGAGGGTGACCTCCTCACTGGACTCCCTCATTCTGGACCAGCACAACTGGCTTCTAGATTTATACCAAGCTTCCTTATCCTACAGGTATGCTTTTTCCAGAATGTTTGCTGATGCCTGAGTTCTTTAACTTCACAGCCTGAGACCTGGGACACCATACAAGGTCTGCCCTGGTGTCTCAGATACCTTGAACCTCAGGATGTCTCCCACAGAGATCAAGATAATTCGCACTTTCTGAAGTCCTCCTGTGGGCCATATATTGGTGGTGTCTCCGGACAGTGTGGCTGTCCTGTCGTCTTCTCCACGCACATTTCAGAGGTTGCCATAGGAAGTCAGTATTTAGTGGGTCACCCCCATGTATTGCTGAGGAAATTCAGAAATGCCTAAATATTTCCTGATTCCAAACCTGGGTTATCTGCTCCATTTCTCTCTTTTCCTAGACTCCCTTTTCTCCCCAGCATCTTCTTTACCCTCAAGAAGGTGACATGAAATGTGGCATGTTTTATGTCATTCTGGGAAATGTTTGGAGGTGGGAGGAGAGGTCACAGCTTTTGGGGTGCCATTTTATAGAAAGAACATGGGTATCAGAATCAGACAGACCCGGGTGCAAATCTCGGTGGATTACTTATGATTTGAGTAAGTGTTCAGGGTTGAAGGTTTCTGTCTGTAACACAAAGATCATCTGTCATTTAGTTCTGAGGGTTAAATGCAGGAACTCATTCGAAATCATGGCTTAAGGAGGAGCCCAGAGGAACTCAGGGTCCCTTGCCATGGATGACCTCCTTAGGACGACAGGAAAATTTCAGTTCTCTGTATCTTTCTGCTTGTTCCTCTGTGGGCAACCCTCAAGTCACCTCAGAAGCAAACCTTGTTTCCATGGAGACGAATGTGCGGTAAACAGATCTGAAAAGGGGAAGCCCAGACACCCATCCCTACACCCACTCACACCCAGCCCGCTGCCTCAGCAGAAATGTTTCCAAAGAAATGCTTCTCAAAGCTTTTGGGAAGGCCCAGAATGCTTTCAAAGTCCTCTCGTGCATCTCCATTGTCCTGCTCTTAAAGTGAGCAATAATTAGAAACAGATAATAGTGAGCTTCACAGGGAATGGGATCAGAAATGGAATCATACGGCTCTCCCTTGACTCATGTCGTTAGGCTGACACATGTTCAGTCCAAACGGATGGCTTTCCTCTTCCTTTTTCTTTGCTGCACGTGCACATCTATTTGATGAACTTTCAGTAGGCAGAGGAGTACAAGATCCCTGGCCCCTGTGAGCTGTCAGTTTTCATCCAAATAGTTTACTTTCTTCTGAAACTCAGGGTTTTCTCTTTTGCTTTCTTGCTGCCTCTCCCCTCCGGCCCCCAACATTATTACTTGTACATTTCAAAGGAGAGTCATGTCTTTGAATGTACATAGAAGTCAAGGCACATAAATCACACCAAATCCACAGAACAAGGAGCGGTAATCCCCCTGTCACGTCCCACTGAGCAATACCTTCTTTGGTAAATCCTTTAGAAGCTCAAACATTATGCCTCCAATCAGCTTGCTTTGAAAACTTCCCCCAAATAAATTAGCTGTCTTCGAAAGCTATTAACCCAAGCAGCCATTAGGTAATGGACGTTTCTTAATTAGACTTAACTTTAGATCTCTCTTCATGCAGTGATCACGGCTTTCTGGGGATGTTAGCATTCACTTCAAAGCCTAATCACGGAATGGTTTCCTCCTGTCCCTGTCAAACACCAGGGCCAATTTTTGATGAGTGAAAATCACCTCCTGTCTTATCCATAACATCGGTCCCCAAGGTGTGACACTTGAAATGACACAGCAGAGATATAAATCAGAAACAGAAACTCATGAAATGACAGCTGGCAGTGGTAGATGGTCTTGCTGTTATTCATGCCGCATAAAAGAGGGAGAAAGGGCATCTAATAAAGCCTCCATGTGTTTCTCTATGAGTCAGTGGTGCGTGTCTTGAATTTCCCACAGGGCCCCATCGAAAAATCTAGAAGCAGAAGACTTCACTATTGGGCTTACGCGGTGGGAAGAGGATTAACAAAAGATTTTTCTAAAAACAAGTCATCAGTGCACCAGTTAATGCCACAGTCCTCAAGGCAAACATGGATCTTAGATGTCACTGAGCAGACCAGTTAATCCCACCATCCTCAAAGTGAACATGGAGGTGTAGCTAGCAGAGAATAAGGACTTAGAGTTGACAGAAGGCAGGTCTGGGTTCCTGACCATGAACATCTTTAGCTACATCCATCAAGACAAGAGAGAAAGCCCAGATCACTGATAGCAAGCAGCTCTAGCTCCATCTGTTAACACCAGGCCCAGAACAGAGAACCAAGGGGGAAACCCAGAGTCTTTCCCCTTGTCTACAAACAAATCTGCTAGATGCATTGCTAGAAGACTTGAGTAGCCACAAAACCAGAGAACCTCCCAAGACTTGGAGCTGGAAAATTATAGAAGAGGAAGCTGCAGTTGAAGGCAGAAAAATGACTAGCCCAAGGTCACAGAAAAACCACACTAGCCTTCACCACGTGTGACTTGAATGGAAATAGTCTTTTTCTGACATAAACGAAATTAACCCAAATGAGTGTGCTGTGTGTCAGCAGATGCTGTGCCCATGCAGCTCGCTCATTGCCCAACAGAGGAAATGGGGATTCGTGGAACTAGCTTCCTGCTTTGAACACTATTTTTCCTGTAATTGAGTAAGGCCAGGGGCAAACTCTGGTCAAAGCCCATGGACATTAAGAGAAGCTGCGCAAACATAGACATGTCTACTGCAGGCCCAGTGAAGACTTTCAGAGTCTCTCTCCAGGACTGCATGAAAGCACGCCCGGAAGGAAGAGGCAGTTCAGACATCCAGAACAAGCTTCAGACACAACCTTTTTCTTCAGGGACAGTTGAAACAACTCTAAGAGATCATCGAAGGTCAAGTACAGGAGTGAGAAGGTAGCTCAGGCCTCCAAGAAATTGCCTTGTAAGCGTGAGCACCCAATTTGATACGCAAGGCTCATATAAAACACATACAAGAAGACACACGCATGCACACACCCAAGTGCAAAGATCGGTTCTTGGCCATGCTACCCAAAAGAGGTGGGCGAAATCATAGGGTATTGAAAAAATCAAGGGCAGCTTGGCTCAGCTGAGATTGCATAGGGAGCTTAAGGCTGGATTGGCGCAAGGGGTGCAGGAGAGATGTGCTGGAAATGTCTAAAGAGGAACGGAATTTCTGGTGTAGAACTTAGTGTGGCCCCGAGGAGTCTGGTAAGGAGAAGGTTCCCTGGAAAGAGGGTTGGAGGACAACACTGGACCTGCAGGGGATACAATGACTGCATTGACACAAACAAGAGTGCAGGGCTCTCAATTCATTTCCTTGGAAATTCCCCTCTCTGGGACACTAAGGAAAATGACGGACACTAGCCAGAATCATCCAAGTGTCATGGGTTCACCTTCATGTGGTGATGGACCTCAACCTCTAGGCCAGATATTGCCTAATTTGAGCATTCAAGTAATAGTTAATTTATTTGTAAAAAATTTTAAAATTTATTTATGTATTTTTTTAGGTATAAATGCTCTATCTGCATGTATCCCTGTATGCCAGAAGAGGGAATCAGATCCCACTATAGATGGTTGTGAGCCACCATGTAGGTGCTGGGAATTGAAC
The DNA here is from genome assembly GCA_001685095.1 of Ellobius talpinus. Classification (NCBI taxonomy): domain Eukaryota; kingdom Metazoa; phylum Chordata; class Mammalia; order Rodentia; family Cricetidae; genus Ellobius; species Ellobius talpinus. The sequence goes on from LOJH01031711.1 coordinate 10,679, forward strand.
TCAGGACCTCTGGAAGAGCAGTACTCTTAACCACTGAGCCATCTCTCTAAGCCCCGATAACTAATTTTTTACACCACCACTCCCAAATAGGAAACTTCCTAGACCACAGGCCCCAAGTCAATGCTAAAGCTTCTAAACAGGCATCAAGCTTTGGAAATCCCTTCTCTTTCAACCTATACACCAGCCCTCTCTGCTGGGTCCCTCCCCACCTGTCAACTCTGGCTGCTGTTCCTCAGGTCTCATCCACCTAGCTTTTTGTTTGTTTATTTATTTTGTTTTGTTTTTCCGAGACAGGGTTTCTCTGTAGCTTTGGAGCCTGTCCTGGAACT
>LOJH01031712.1:4464-15370 GCA_001685095.1 Ellobius talpinus
GAGAAGCCAAGGACAATGGAACTGGGTTTTGATTCTACTGCATGTACTGGCTAGATGGGAGCCTAGTCTGTTTGGATGCTCACCTTTCTAGACCTCGATGGAGGGGCCAGGACCTTGGACTTCCCACAGGGCAGGGAACCCTGACTGCTCTTTGGACTAGAAAGGGAGGGGGAGGGGGAGGGGGAGGAAAATGGAAGGAGGGGAGGAGGTGGAAATTTTTTAATAATAATAAAGATAGTGAAAAAAAAACCTTTTCAACCTGGCTCCTCCCTACAACTTCCCGTCAGCTAGTCACTGCCTCAGCCTCTGGACCGCAGGTGAGTTTTATTTAATCAAACACATCTTTGCATCACTAAACAAGTGTTCCAGAGCATAAACAAAAGTAATACATCTTAAAATAATATTCTACAACAGGAGGATATTTTTATGCTTGGGAAATATCCATTCATACTACAATTTCTATTTTCAATTTCCTTATTCAGGTTCCCAAAATATTTTGAAGAAACAAATTAATAAAGATGGAAATCAGCTAATAAAACTGACAATGACTCTGTTATTCAGAAACATAGTAAAGAAATGCTTTCTCCAAATAAAACTTAGCAAAGGAAACAGTGTTGAATATGTCAAGGAAAACTGACCAAGAAATGGTTGAGGTACTGAAAAAAAAATACGGATATTGTTGCATTATTCATAATTGATGTCATTTATAATTCCCAGGTAAGCTCCTTGCACTTAGTACTCATGAAACATACATTAGGGAAACAAGCAAGCAGGGTAACAAATGTTGAAACCTAAAAGATGAAAGATAAAGTATAAACAGTCTGATGGAAAGACTCGGAGCTGAATAGGAAGATGAGAACAAACACTTGAAAATGGTCTGGGTTCACTGCAGGATGGAATTAAGTATGAAAACATCCAAAGGGCACCCTTGAAAAAAAAACCTCTTCCTGAAAAAGATGTAATATTACTCCCAAGTCTCCGAGAAAGTGATAGATTTTGTCATGCAAGAATGGAACACCAAAGCCCAAATTTTAAAGTGCATTAAGTGACTGTGAAATCAATCTCTTACACATGATTTCCTTCCAATGTAAGCTTGACGGGATTATAAAGGATGGGATGGTGATGTGAGAATTGACTTCTAAACTTTATGAAAAGTTTGACAGTGGACCCTCACAGTCATGTACGAATTCCTTGACCTGGGAACTCTTAGCATAGCCCTGGCAGTGTGTGACACGCTCCTACATTGAACTTGGCTCCTCCATATGAGTCTCCTCTCCTCTCACTGATGATTTCAGATTCACAACGCACACACAGCTCAAACTCCCAGGTCCTTGAGTTGTAACTTGTTTCTTTCAGTTTTCCTGATGGCCCCTCTTCTAAAACTGTTGTTCTAAGGCTCAGAAGATGATGACGAAAGCCACACTGCTCTTTCTACACAAGATGTTGTTCCGCAAGGTAGCTGGCTTATATACTATCCTAGCAAGCTAATTTGTCTATTTTACTCATGTCACACTGAATAGCTAAACAACTATCTATTCGTGATGACTGCTCCAAAGGTGGATAAAATACTTCCCAGTAAAATTCAGACCTTAAGTACACAGGGTTTACGTGAACACAGCAGTCATTTAAACAATACCCTAGTGAATAAAGAAAACTTCTACATGGGCAGAATTTAACTAGTCAGGAGCTACTGGTTAAGTTTTCTAACAAAACAAGTTTGAAAGATGTATTTATTTTATGTGTAGGAGTGTTTTGCCTTCATATACCATATGTGTGTCCAATGCCTTGGAAGCCAGCAGTCGGAGCCAGAGACCATAGACCTAAAGTTACAGATGGTTGTGAACCACCCTGTGGGTGCTGGAAAATGAACCGGTCCTCTGAAAAACCAACAAATGCTCTTAACTTCTGAGCCATCACTGCAATCACTACTAATTCGAGCTTAAATAAAACATCTATTGCTACTGAACAGACTTATAAGACCTTTGCTCCAAGTAATACCTGCTTGCCATCATATAGAACTAATTAAACAGGAGGGAACCTAAACACTAAGAGAGAATGGGCAGAAATGCTGTCCTCCACTCATGCTGAATGAAAATCCACACTTACTGTCCTTACAGTCTCCTTCTGAAATTATAAAGAGAACACTGGAATATCATTTGGTAGAAAAGATTTACCTTGCTTCATATCAGCACTGTGTGGAACTGCTGACAGATAGCAGTGTGGCAAGGGATATGATGAAAACATTGGCCAAGGATATGGGTCATCCCCCTAAAAACACAACAACACAGGAAACTTTAGGAGGAGAGTTAAGTTACTGAACTTCCATACTTTCTGGAATATCGTTCATTTGAATTGACATTTTTGTTCATACTTTTTGTCCAATTATCAAGTTATTTGCTACTATAATCCACTATTCCTAAAAGGCAATAAGCACATGTAATAAAAATTTTCAACAAGTTGGACTATGATAACTTACTCTTGTGATTTGAACTGATAATGATGGATTTACTTTTTTTCACGAAAGGGAAAATATACTCTTCAAAAGGCATCCCCCCACCCCAAAACTATTTTTCTTCTGCCAATCATTTCTAGCTCCTCTTTTCCAGGGTGGCAGTAACAGAAAGGAAGTTCTTAACAGCTACACTTCATAAAGACCCCACATACTCTATACTGCAAAGCACAAATAACACAACAGTTAAGGGTCAGGAAAGAGACTTCAGAACGCAAATACTCAAGGACACTCAGCAGAATGACAAGTCTATGATAAAACAATAATCGACTGCTCCTCGACACTCAACAGCAACTCATGAGCTCTTGAAGACATCACTACTATTTCATTTTGAATGTGTTCACCTGTTTTGTAAGCTTGTCAAGCAACAAAAATCGACCACTGGTATGTAGAAACTTGGAAAACGTTGTTTAGTGCCACTTTAGGTGTATATTTCACTTTAAAACATGTCAAAACATTGCACGCACCTTCTCAAGCATCCTTGGAGGTAGAATCCGCTCCAGGGGTCCACCAATGAGATTAATCCTTACAAGAACATGATTTCTCTCTACTGACAAACCATCAATTATAAAGTCCCTGAAAGAGAATATGCATCAGTTTCACTGTCTCCTTAATTGAATATGGTTTGATTTTTAAATCATGTCACTAGATTGCAAAGAGAAAAAAAAGACAACAAACAGAAACAAATGGTATCTGCAGAACACACTGGTCATCAGAATATTTACAATACAGAAGGCACCAGTCCTTTTTTTATATCGTCAATTTTCATTGCTTCAAAAAAAATACTAAGACAAAGGGTATTTCCTTAATGAATAATCCTGTGCTTACAAAAACAAGATGAGGACACGTCTTATTTCTGAAGCAACGTAACCATCTTTAGGAAAGCTCCTGCTAGACTGGAGGGGTGGCTCAGTCATTGAAGACTAAGATTGTAACTAAGGCGACACAGCTTCTCTATGATCTGGAGTCAGTGCCCAAGTCCACAGCACACAAGTTGCTGAAGAGCAGTTTCGTTTCTAATTCTGCTCTTTTCCCTCTGTATCAAACCTCAGCATCAAATGAAATGGCCTGGGAAGGAGGGAGGTGAACTACTTACTATGTTCTGAATTACAGACACAAGAGCAATGGCAGATGTTGAATGTGTATTCTATAAATGTCAGCCAAACTGAGGTAATGGCAACTGTGATTTATTAGTAGGAAAATAAAAATGATCAAAACCTGACTTGGCAAATAATTATAATGTGTGACCATAAGCTGACATAATTAGGAAACTGGGGACAGTACGGCTCTAAGAGAGATGTAAAATCAAGCATTTTTACTCAAAGGGTCACTGTACAAAGAGATGTGAATTTAAAATTGGAATGACTTTGTGAAAACTAAGGAAAAGGTCCTAAGACAAAAGGAACAAATGATAAATGTAGCACTCCCCAAAAACATACATCATTATCTTCCTGGGACATTCATGCTTAAATGGCTTTTTACTCTGTCATTTAAATGTAGTAATTCAGACAATATAAAAGTTATACAGAAAATTAGTTTCAAATCATTTGTAAGGAAAACTGCTAATAGTATCACTCTAATGCCACCTTTTGCTTTGTTTCCTGACCTGTGGTTCTCCGGGGTCTCAAAGGTATTTGCTTCCTGAGCATGTAGTAACATGTTGGATACTTGATACTGAGCCTCCAATAAGAGAAGAGCATCCAGATCACAGCATACCACACTTAATAACCTACATGAGAAGAACAGTAGTAATCATGTGAAGTACAGTGTGGACATTCTTAAGATTTCAAGGTAAAACCTGAGCCTTGAGATGCTAATCTCATAAGAATGTCTACACAGTTATGTCAAGTTTGTTTTTATTTTCAGACAGTCTCACTCTACAGCCCAAGTCAGCCTGGAACTCACTCTGAAGCATAAGATGGTCTCAGAGCCAGGCAGTGGTGGTGCATGCCTTTAATCCCAGCACTTGGAAAGCAGAGGTAGGCGGATCTCTGTGAGTTCGAGGCCAGCCGGGTCTACAAGAACTAGTTCCAGGATAGCTAAGACTGTTAAACAGAGAAATACTGTCTCAAAAATAAATAAATAAATAAAACAAGATAATCTCAGATATGCAGCAATCCTCCTGCCTCAGCTTTGCAAGTGTGGAATTATAGGCAATAGCTAACACACTGAACTCTCAAATATATTTTTTAAATATTTAGAGTTGTAATATCTGCTTCAGAAGTTATTTTTAATTTTTAGTCCAGACTTTTCAAACTTGAATCAATAACATCATGAATATGAGAATATTCTTCTTAGGCAGGCTCATGGTAGGCACCTGTAATCCTGCACCCAGGAGGCTGAGACAGGAAGACTGTCATAAATTCAAGGCTAGTTTAGAATATAGAAGAACCTGTCTAAGAAAAAATAACAAAAACAACAAATACTTAAAGATTTAATAACTGTTACATAAAGATTCATCAGGGAATGCTAATGAGTCCATTAAAACTACAAATTACCATAAAGTTTCTCTCAATAATTAATTATAGAAGGAATGATGAAACAGTAATTTTACCACTAATCTAAAAAATGGCAGTATTAAAGTGGCAATATCAAAATTGATTTTATGGAAATGAAAAGCTTAGAATACAAAATGGAAATCTCAGAAATCAGTGTCTCAATCAACCCACATCAGAGAAACTTCCTCTTTCAATAGATGAGAATCAACACAGAGACCAACAACTAGACAATGTTCAGAGAGTGAGAGACTTTGGGGTACTTAATTCTAAATGGATGTCTCCATCAAATCATTCCCTTCAAGGCTCAGGGATCTATGGAAAATAGGAGGCAGAAATACTGTAAGAGCCACTGGTGATGGATGACTCCAAGGCCGCATCAGCACTGATGCTGCACACATGAACTCACAAAGACTGCGGTAGCATGCACAGACCAGCAGAGGTTCCAGCCAGACAGGGACCCAGCACTGAGATGAGGAAGTAGACAAGGACTCCCACTCCAACTAAGAAGTTACCTGCAATTGATACCCATGGGCAAAGGAGAGATCAGTTTTCTCTGATGATGCGTCACTGGGGTATACCAACCACACTTCAAGGCAGGCCTCATGCCCAGGAAGAGTTGGCCAACACAAAATAGACTCCATGTTTTGTTGTATGCGTTTTACATATTTTGTTTCCATTTAGTTTTTCTGGTTTTATTTTGTTTGTTTTGTCTGATCGGTTGTTGTTTTTAGTTTATCTGTTTTGGGTCTTTGGCTTTTGAGGCAAGGAAGAGATGAAGAGATAGAACATAAAGTTGGTTGTGTAGAGAGGTGGGGGAGATCTTGAAGGAAGTGGAAAAAAGAAAAGAATATATACCAGAATCCCATGGTCCTGGGAGGGGTACCTACTTAATGAGCTTTTGGCCAGATAGATACCCGAAGTTTCCCAAAATAATACAGAATATTGATGTATTATGACGGGTACATGGAGGTTCACTTAACTATTACTACCCTTTCATATCTTTAAAAATCATAAGGATTTCAGATTTTGGCATAACTACATGTTTTACCTGTTCAAAGCATACATAAATAAATTAAGATTTTTATCAAAAATAGCCATTTTATGACACTGTCTAGATCCTGGCTACATTATTTCAAAGGATATATAAAACCAAAGCAAAATCCACCCCAACAATTTAGAAAAAGGTTCCGCCCAGTTTACAGCCGTCAAGAGGTGAACTGCTGCTACTGTTTAGATTCAGTGCAGATGGAAGCAAGGGGAAGAGCAGGCATCTAGTTAATTAAAGTCTGTGCTGCTCAAAACCAAAATCACGGAGGAAGGGGAAAGAGTACACAACATACAGTTTTGAACACAAAACAAGCTCAAGATCAGCCAATGGCAGTTAGGAAAAAACAGCACATACAGCAGTTAAGGAGATGTGCAATGGGGAAACCAAAACCAAACAAACAAACAAAAAAGACAGCGGTTGTGCCTACAACGTGGCAGGGCCTGGAGAGGGAGAACTAGAACAACATTCCTGTAAAACCCTTGAGAGGAGCTTCATTAGAAAAGCCGCTGTGTATAATACAACAGGCAACCTGAAGAAGAGAACCTTCAGTGAAATCTCCCAAACTTTCCACCTTTTACAGTTTTTAGAGGATGGCGGTAAATTCTCCATTGTGTGATTTGATCTGTCACAGCCTGTATGCCGAGAAGCTGGGTACAGGGTAAGACCATAAATTTATTGTACACATACAGAGGTTAGGGAAGCTGGGTTTGTGTTCCTATCTCACCCATAAACACTAACCTTTACAGCAGAGGCCTGTCAGCTGCAGAGCGGTGTGGCTGAGAGGCAGGTAGAGGAGGGTCTGTAATCTAACTAAGCCATGGGAATTCCTACTGGACTGAAGACGTCGTGTAAAAGGAAGAATCAAGAAGGATAGAAAATTTCTAGGTCAACCAAGCAAGAGGAACTTGTCATCAACAAATAACACACACACACACCAAAATAAAAAAGACTTATACAGAAACTAGCCAACCTCTTTCTTCTCTACGCCTACTAAATCACTGAAGTGATGATAAAAGTGACCATCACTGGCTCTCTAAATTAATATTTAATATGAGAGGGGTCTTGGTGGGCCATGAAGTAATTTTTATAAACTGGAGAAACTCTATTATGAACAGATTCATAACTCAACCAAATCCTCATTAGACGATGAAGAATCAAAACCAAAAGATGATGAAAGATTTTTTAAATCATGCAAACACCAGTAATACTTGAAAGTTAAAAAAAATTAACTGCACAATAAATCAAAAGAATGTCATACTCAACCAAATACAGTTCATTGTGGGGAGAAAACAGCAAATGTATTATTAAAGTCTGCCTTGATGTAATTCATGACATGAATATGTAACCGAGCAAAATTATGTTATCATTTGACAACATTCCCATTAGGGTCACAAGAAGACAACAGTCCACTCTCCCTATTTTTAATAAAAGGGGGGAGTTTTATTCTTTTCAAAGGTCTAAGAATTTACAAACAAGAACGTTTCACTGTGAAACATCAATGAGGTAATACTGGTGGCCTAAGAATCGCTCTAGGGCAGGCTTTGCTAAGCCAGGCTACCCCAGGTTCTGACAATATCTATCAACCTTCTGCCAAATCCAGCTGAAAGTGGATAAGAAAACCTTGGGAAAGGCAGACGGGCATGAATATTCCCCGCTATTCCCATTTAACACTGAAAGCAGAACTGTGCATCTACAAGACAGAAAATGAAGTTAAATGCAAAGAAATTCAAGGCAGCCCATAGCTGCACCTTTCCTTTCATCTACTGCAAGGAACCTAATGGCTGGCTTCTAAAAGAAAAGACAGAGGCCATGCCTGATGCACCCATGGTGCTTAATTTATTAATTCTATCTGACAGATAAATACCTAGAGAAGGGGCACAGAATAGCTATGATGACACAAGGACAAAATATTAAGCTCCCTAGAACATGAGGATCTTTGTAATGATTTTAAATTGTTTACTTGATTTCTGAGCATGAATAGCATGATTTTATAATTATAAATTCATGTCCAGGTATCATGTAAAATAATCATTTGTATGTTCTCTCTATTTGTATATATGCATAGTCTCAATTTTATACTGGTGTGTGGCTTTCAGCATGTATTATCTCCAAGAACAAAGAGACAAACTGTCATCATCAGATGCTGTTTGTGCTTATGGAGACTTGGCAAATAAAACACAGAGATTATTAACAATGTTTTAACTTCCTAACAAAGGCAACAGGCATTTAATGTTATCTAGAAAAGAGGTAAGTATTCTTATTTGATTATAAAGGTGCTTTCACAGTCTGGATGCTCCATGTGCATTACTCATCATTTCCAAATTAGTCTGTTTCACCGTCTATAGCCTGGTGAGTTACAGACATGGTAAGGCCTTGACTGGTGAGTTACAGAAATTATAAGGTCTTGAAAGAAGGTTGGAGAACAGAGCCATGGGCAGATACATCTAAAACAGCGAAGCACAAAAGTGGCCGCTACAACAGAGGAGGAGAAATGGATCGCTGTGGGATATCAACTAATGTGATCTGAAAAGAATCTCGAGATGGCAACAAGTTAACAAAGAACAAATAAGTCACAGCGCTATGAGGGAAAAGTGTCCCAGTCAAAAGAGCATACGGCTTAAACAAAGACCCTATGAGGGGAGCATTTCTAGCACAATGGAACAAGAGTAAAGGGGCCAAAGTAGGCAAAGTGGAACCAAAAAGGTAAAAAAGTGAGAGGAGGCCAAAGGAATAGTAGGCTCCAGATATCCATATAACATCAGTAACCACGATAGTTCCAGATTTGTCTACTGTAACCCATGTGTGAAATTCTAAAACAAAGGAAAGAATTAAAATAAAAATGTAACCAGTAGACAGGATTCTAAACACCCATAACACAAATAAATGATACATGGCTCAAGTTGGACACAGCAATTTCCCTGATCTGACATTATACATTGTATAATGCATTAAAGTACACACATTACCCCATAAATATGTGTATTGTAAAATGTAGAATATTTAATATATATAAATAAGTATATATTAACAACATGAGTTATCTGCAAAAAATAAAATAATGTAAGACGCTGCAGTTATAAGGTAGAAATAACTCTGGTTGCTATTACAGAATGGTATGAAATTAGGTAGGGACAGATGTGTAGAAGAAATCAGTTAAAATTACATTATCATAATTTAGATAAGACAGTGTAGGATACTGTAAGGGCTAACTCAACAAAAGAGTATCTTTCATAGATGGGTCTCACTATTCCCATGATGCTCTTCAGGTGAGTGCCAACAGCACCTGTAATCTCCCTCTAACCAGCTGAGTTTGTTAGAGAGAGTTGGCCAGATATTCTGAGTGGTATGATGTGATACAGTGTTACATGGCTTAGGACCTGTCCCCTATACATTCTACCTGCCCATTAGTCATGCCACAATTGGTTTGGTTGTTAGATCAATTGTCAGGTATCATAGTACCTGTGTTGAAGCACCACTTATAGAGTAGCTCAAGTGGTCACTCATCACATTTCACCTCAGCAGACAGGTATGATATCTGATCTTACATTAGTATAAGAATGGTCAGAGAGGCACAATTACATATTTCAAGAGAAAGATAGCATTCAAATACATCTTAAAGTATACAATTAAAATTACTCAATCTCATTACTATTAATCTCTTATAATTAATTTGTAAATAAACTATTTATTATAGCATAAAAAGTATAGTATGTATAGGCTTCACTGTACATCCTGGCATGTAGCCCCTGAGGATGGATGGAAGGAACCACAGTAGAAACTACAACTAGAAGTTTGATTCTGTCATTCAGTTGATAGAAAAAAAAGCAACTAGAAATTAGAGGAGAAAATTTACACACACTTACATAGGTGTGTGTGTGTGTGTGCTTATATCTACATATAGTAGAATTATGTAGGGAGGCCAGTAGGATAATACTTTGAAAAACCAATACATTTACTTATACTATCAATGGTCAATTAAACATCACCATGAAAAAAGCAAGCATATAACATCTTTTAAAACATGAAAAGAATAGGATTTATATGAAGACAGCTATTAGTATAAGACTGAAGAATGTATTACAGTAAGTGGGCACAGATCCTACCTGCAGGCTAAATTTAGCAAAAATGTGAATTCAATTTAAATATATTATAATCAAAACTACTGTCACTATGGTAACAGTGAATTAAAATAATTTTAAAGAATTAGTCAAATAATCTATATATTTTTCATAACCCAATAGCTAATTCTCCTTATGAAGTGCTTACTGTTTTTCAATACTGGGAGAGGTGTAACACATTTCACTTAGTAGCTAACTCTACAAATACAGTCACTGTCAACATTTCACCCATCAGGAACCGGGAGCAGAGATGTTAAGGATCAGAGCTCATGTCACTTTTGCAATCAGTCACTCACGGATTCAACCACATACTGTAGTATACATGATTCATAAAATCCTATAAGATGAAAACAAGTCTCCCAAAGCTGTAAAATGGAGAAAACTATAAAATTTTAATGAGCATAATTAAACAATACTTAATGGGGATTTAATTAAATATAGTATGTTTATAGATTAGAAAATTTTGTATTATAAAGAAGCCAATTCATTCAGTATTGATTACAGGATGAACACAATGATAATTATAATCCCAGTAGTGGGGTCAGCGTGACAAGCTGATTTTAAATTTCATGTGGCAAGAAAAGGTCAGAAAGGAAGCAGGATTAAAAAACAAACAAACAAACAAAAAAACAGGGTTCCCTGACCTGTGGAATGTCCAAGGACCTCCCCCCCTCCATCTAGCTCTTTGGACTAGAAAGGGAGGGGGAGGGGGGATGGGAGAATGGGGAGGGAA
>LOJH01031712.1:20074-32233 GCA_001685095.1 Ellobius talpinus
GAAGAGCAGGCAATGCTCTTAACCTCTGAGCCATCTCTCCAGCCCCTGGAGTTACCATCTTAATACATCACGTAATGATTGGATACTGAGCCCCTGACCATCCATTCCAGTCATCAGCCATGGCCCATAAAGCTGCAGAATTAATATCTAAATGCTTATCTTTCCAACAAAGAAAATTAGTAGATATTATACTTGAAGATTCCCCTCTTAGAAATCTACATGGTCAAAAGAGCAGCAGCTGCAGGTACAGCACACAGCAACAACTATAGCCAGACTTAGTAATGTTTTCTTCTGTGGCTAAAGAAAAATTCACATAAACTAGAGATTATGCTGCACAAATATTTTCTATGTTCACACAATTTACTGTGTTCTTAGGGTCAGTTTAACCTTATCCTACAAATGCACCACTTTCTTTTGATAGCTGAGAGTATTATGCACAAACAATTGAAGATCTGATTATGTTTCTGACAGGCTCTTTCTTGTCCCAGCCTTCTCCAAGAAGAGAGTGGGCAGACAGCAAAGAGTACAAATAAGAAGTACTCGGCAAGTTTGGAATTAACAACCTTTAAATGGGATAAAGCGCCTGAAAAAGGATCATCAGGAAAGATTTATATGAAACAAGCTTGAACTTGCAATAGCAGGGGGTACTTGGAGAGAGGAGAGCCATCACAGGGAGGAAATGCTACAGCTCTGGGAAGGGCTTAGCTTAGCGCTCAAAAGCTCTCAGAAGGTGGAAAAGTCAGCTGAGAACAACCCACTGCAGAGCAAATCCGCAAGTCACTGGTATCAAGCCACCTGGAAGCCTGGGGCTGTGGGATGGATTGAGGGGTAGGGCCCCAGGTCTTGGAAGATGGAAGCAGCTGCAGAGACAAATGTCCTTCTCCAGCTGTGCTGGTTACCTTCATATCAACTCAAAACCAACTACAGTCATCTTAGAGGAGGAAGCCCCAATTGTGGAAATGCCTTCTTCCACAGACAGGCCTGAGGGCAAGCCTGTCCTGAATTTTTCTGATTGATGCTTGATGTGGGAGGGCTCAAGTGACTGGGTATCAGTGACACCCCATGAACTGGTGACTATAAGAAAGTAGTCTGAACAAGCCAAGAATAAGCCAGTAAGGAAGAAAGGCCCCTCTATGGCCTCTACTTCAGTTCCTGTCTCAAGAACTTTGATGTAGGAGTGTAAGGTAAACAAACCCTCTTCCCCAAGTTGCTTTTGGTCAGGGTGTTTTTGTCACAGCAAACTACCATAACAGCCAGGCAGAGCCTGGAGGCTTCAAGGAGGAAACAGAAATGAGTCTCTCTGCAGGTTGGGTACTGCAGGCTGGCTCTTTGTGCTCCCTGACAGAGGTAGAGACTTGGAATGTTGAGAGCCTTCCGTGGGTCTGTGCCTTGTGAGTCTCGAAGACAGTCAGTCTTTCCTCTTTCCTGACCAATGTGGCCAGGGCCAAGGTTCTGAAGTCTGATGGAGTCAGGAGCCTTCCCTTCTCCCTCCACTGGCTCATGCAACAACTGGCTCTAAAGCCTCAGAACATCCTTGATTGGCTGGGCCTAAGAATGCCAATAAAATAAACAAAAGGGAGAAGAAGAACGCCCAAGTTAGTCCTCCTCCAACTAAAAGCGGCCAATCAGGTCCAAAAGTGTCCAATCAGGTCCACCAGTCTGTCTTAGGTAAGAAAAAGCCTAAGAAAGTCTAGGCCTGTTTGGGGTTGCTATGGTGACCTTGGCAGCCACCTGCTGCCTCTCCCACCCACCTACCAACAGTGCTTTGTTTGGCCTGGGCTTTAGTACTTCAGCCTCTTTTGTTTCTTTTTTTTTTCTTTTCTTTTCTTTTTTCTGAGGCTGCTGCTGTACTCCAGCCTACCAGAAGAGGGCTCTGTGGCTCCTTTGCCCCTGAAGTTGGAGCCTCAGAAAGTTTGAGTCAGCTCCTGGGGATTGGGGTGACAAGACTTCCTACTCCCTACATAATTGTTTTAGAAAATAATAAGGCACAGTATCCTTCTACTAACAGTGGAGCCCATTCCTGTCCTTGGCTGTCGGGCCGCCCTGCCCTTCCGGGGGAAGGGTTTGATGAACCAGCCCTGGGGCCATTTCCTCGGAATTGAAACATTCCACCAGGAGGGAGGGGTGGGTAGCTAGAGATTCAGGAAGTAAACCGGACAAATCCGGCGAAAACTGAAACTAACAAGATTCTCTAGGTCCCGACCGCCACCTCCAAGCTTGCAGAAGCTGTCTACAACTGAGGTGAAAAGGGACTGCAGCCGGCCGGAGAGTGCCGCATTGAACAGCAGAGGTTCAGCTTTCCGGAATCCTCACCCTAGCTGAGGTAGGCATTTCAGACGTGTGCTGCCTTTGAGCCTCCAGACTCGACGGGAATCCCGCACTGGCAGGGCTCCTTGCATTTCCCAAGCTGGACTGTGGTGGGTCTGGATGCAGGCGCTGGTGTCAGTAGCAGATGTCAGCAATGCTTTTCTAGAAAAGCTCACAGTCCTGAGAGGTATTCTAGAGTAACTCTCCCATATGTAGAAATGTAAACGTTCTCTTTATATCACTGAACCAACAAACAGTAAGGTAACTACTGTTGGCTGCTAAGAGAAGGAAATGGCTAGGGTCCACAGAACACCTCCTAAGAATACTCATCTAGTGCCAAAAACGAATACAGGTTTAATACAGCTCACTGGGGCTCAAACCCCACAAAAACCAGCTTGAGACCAAGGTCTGGAAGTTAGATATAGAACCCTAAGCAGCTGAGTCTCTTTGAATACCTGTAATGTAGGAAAGTGAAAAATACCAGATAAGACTTCCCAGCCACATGGAGAGGCGAGAACTGTACTAGCCATGCTTGTCTCTGCAAAGTATTTCTATAGTAACCATCATCACAGGATTGTGATGTGTGTGTGTGTGTGTGTGTGTGTGTGTGTGTGTGTGTAGGATAATGGTAATGGAAACCTCAGGTAATAAATACATGGATTGGAAATTACAGTCTCTGGAACCAGTAAGCCCAGTTTCAATTTCTGGCTGCACAAATTAGTAATATTGTCTGAAGTAAATAGTTGACTTTTCTGTGCCCTATTTGCATCAATTATTTTTTAAAGGAGCCTGAAAATAACTGCCTTAGGGAATTGTTCCAAAATGAAGCAAATTAAATTAGAATCATTGTACACGTTTAGGGACTTCATGGCTTTGTGTAAGCATGATAGTATCAGAGACAGAATGGCTTATGTTTTGGGATAGTCTCAAGATACCTCAGTAGAAGATACAAACAAGGCAACTATAAAGTCGTTCAGGTATTAAAGAAGAATCAAGCTGAAGGAAGACTAATACAGCCATACCATACTGTTACTTCATCCACCAATGAATGATATTTTTATAGCCATGGGAAGGTTTCAAGGGTGATCCGATCAAGAATGTAATAACAACTATAGTGAGGGAAGGAGAGCAGAGCAAATCTAAGTCCCTAAGAAAGACTGTCTGCCTCATATGCGAAAGGAGCTCACTAAACTAACATAGGAAAAGCTGAAAATTAAAATGACCAGACATCACCTAACTTAGTTCTCTTTCTGTTGGTGGTCACTAAACTAACATAGGAAAAGCTGAAAATTAAAATGACCAGACATCACCTAACTTAGTTCTCTTTCTGTTGATGGTCACTAAACTAACGTAGGAAAAGTTGAAAATTAAAATGACTAGACATCACCTAACTTAGTTCTCTTTCTGTTGGTGGTAAACTCGCCATCCATCCGCATTCCCTCCACTTCATCCTCTATCTTTTTACAGTTTTGGATATTAACTCCCCCCCCCAAGGCGCCCATGTGCTACAGACTATATCTCCAGAGCAGTGTTTAGAGGCAGGCTTTTGGAAGTGACTGGCCATGAAGGTGAAGGCCTGATCAGTGGATAGCCTTTCATGGATTCTTACTTGAATCGATAACCAGATGGTGGAAACCAGAAGGCGGACACTAATTGAAGGAAGTAGGACAGGGAGGATGTGCCTGTGAAGGTCTATGTCACCTGCAACCTCCTCTCCTGTGGTCTTCTTAGTGGCCATCAGGTAAGCAGCTCTACTGCCCCCTGCCCTTCCACGAAAGGACTATGGACAGTCAAGGCTGCTCACCATGATATCAGGAGTCAAAACAAGTCTCTCCTTTTTGTTTCTCACAGAAACAAAAAACACATGCTAAAACTTAGCCTCCAAATGTCATATCTTCTTCCCCCTGCCCTGCCTGCAGTCTTCTCTCTTTCCGCACTCTCTCCTCTTCCCAGCTTGCTCCACACTGCCTTCTCTTAGTCCTTACCTCTCCTATCTCTCCCATCCCTTTTCTTCCCCCTTTCTCTCATTCACTGCTAAAAATAAAAATTAATGTGAAATACTTGAGGTATCTGAATACAATCTATAAAATTAGAAACTAACCCTTTTACTTATTTTACAATGTATATTTTAATAAAACGGATTCCTTATTTTAATGTAATGTATCCCTTAGAAGCTTTTGCATAACCCAAGCCAAATCTCTGAATAAGTCTACTTTTAATTATTAGAAACACTACATGCCTCTTTTAAAACATTACGTACCACTAGTTTGAAGAGGCAGGCTCGTCTAGGGCAACAGGAGTGATTCTGTGTGGTTTGGCCTTGGGTAGCGTGTCCTCCACTTGAACACATTCCGAACATGTTCTCAGTTTACCCCTCCCCACAGTCACAAGCCTTTCTCTCTCTGCCACATTCTCCTGCTCTTAATTCAGTTCACTGGGGAAAGAAGCACACTTCATTTTTACCAATAATTTAACTCTGTACATTATCATAGGTTCTATAAAGTGTGTCTTTACAAACTCTAATCACATTATAAATGTGTATGTCACATAAATATACATCTGGATATTACCTCTATTTGGGCATGCATATATATCTTACTTAAACACATTTCATTTCTTTGATATGAAAGTTTTCATCCCACAGCACTGGAGAAAACTGTACCTGCCTAACACTGAAACCCAAAAATGGGACATGATTGATACAAACAGTAGCCACGCATACCAACCACACACACAAGTCTGAAGACCTGTAGAAGAGATAAGGGGGCAGAGTCAGTTTCCCATGGGGATTCTGCTTGAGCAGTGAAGTGTGAGTGGAAACTCTGGGGAGTCTTTTCACTCTACTCCCAAATGCAGATCTGAATTGCAGAAAGGTTCTGGGACCTCCTGCAGCTGCAGTTTAGTTTGGGCTTTTGTAAATATATAGCTTTAAAATATATATATATATAAATACAAAGTATAGATTAGACGCACACTGAGATTGATAAATTCACGTATTTTGCAAATGTGAATGTTCAATAGAAAGTGCTCAGAGCAATGCTTCAGCCTGGGTAAAGAACTGACCGACCACTGGCAGGTGAAATGGCACACATCTGTAATGCCCAGCACTTGGCAGTGAAGGCAGGAGGCGGACAACCTGGGCTACATAGCAAGACTGTTGTATCAGAAAAGAAACAAACATGAAAACAACAACCATTTTAAAAAAGAAAGCCTAGAACTGATCATTGAAACCCCTGTAGAGAAAACTGACAGAG
This sequence comes from Ellobius talpinus, assembly GCA_001685095.1. Taxonomy (NCBI): domain Eukaryota; kingdom Metazoa; phylum Chordata; class Mammalia; order Rodentia; family Cricetidae; genus Ellobius; species Ellobius talpinus. The sequence continues at coordinate 25,636 of LOJH01031712.1, forward strand.
GACTAAAGACCAACCTTTACAAAAATCAAAGGTAGATGGAGAAGAAAAAAAGTCAGCGAAGAGAAAAAAAAATCCCCAAATCAAAACAACACACACATCACACACAAACACACACACACACACACCACTCTCCAATAAAGCATAGTGCTTGGTGGAGACCTAAATATTTCCTGAGTCAATGGAAGAAATAAATCTCATTAAATTGGCAGAATACAGGCAATCACAAACGATAGAATCCCCAAGGTAAGAGGGTAAATAGAAATGTATAGTTTGAAAGTGAAGTCCTTTGGCATTGCCAATACCATTTCTAAATTTGTTATAAAGAAGTAATTACATCTGTTCATGAATTTATCTGTGGTTTTAATTCAAAATTTCATAAATCCTAATTTTATAAATACGGAAGAAGATACCTATACAAGAAAACACTCATAGGATTAATCAATTAGCAGCAGATGATCATTTAAATATAAAGAAAAAAGTACTGGGTGGGTGTATATAGGTATCTACGAATGTGTGCACGCACGTAAATTTAAAAAAGGGGAATTTGTAGTCAAGATTATATTCTAATTTCTGATACTAAAAATGTTTTTCATAAGTTAATTTGAACTATTTCTCATTACTAATGTAATGAAATTTAACTTTAGCAACTGGGTTATTGGGAATCCATAATTAGGTAATTTGCTGTGATGGAATATTAACACTCAACTATGTTTATTACGTTAAAATAACCAATTTCTAACCTAAATTTATTTCTAAAATTAGTATTTTACTTTTTCTCCTAAAGTCATATAGAGGTTGGTCCTTAAGAAAAAGGAGCCGAATTTCAATTCTACCCAGAAAGTGTTGTGCTTCCTGCTTGACCCCCCGCCCGCCCTGGCGTGAGTGCTCTGCAACGCCAAGAACGTCATGTTGTTGCTGGGGGAAGACAAAACTGGCAGAAAGTTCCAGGCGATCTGATCGTTTTAATGGCCAAGACAGGAGGTGGCAGCCCAAAAGCTGTGGCTTCGTGGAACAGATGAAGTCTCAGGTTACAGTGTGAACCAGCCAGAGAAGCCACCGCCTGCCCGCAGCCCGCGGAGCGCAGGCAGAAGGGGAAAGCGCTGCGGGTTGTCGCCGGTGGCGGGGACTGTCCGGAACGTGAAAAGGATGAGCACCCTCGGTTGCGGCCCTAAGGACGACGGTGAGGAGAAGGATGAGGACGTGGGTGAACACGGCGAGACCGACCCAAAGCCCAAAGGCAAAAGGGAATTGGAGCCACACGCGAAAAGGGAACCGGATGAAAGGGCCGTCCGCATCCCCATCCCGGAAGTGCTCCAGCAGCGGCTGGCGGACGACTGTTACTACATCAACCGCAGGCGGCGGTTGGTGAGGCTGCCGTGCCAGACCAACGTGGGGGCCATCCTGGAGTGTTACGTGCGCCACTTCTCGGCGAGCGCGCTGACCTCGGGGGACCGCCGGCCGCAGCCACAGCGCGCCGCGCCCGAGAGGAGCGTGGGCCTCTGCAGGGAGATGGCGGACGGGCTGCGCATCACCTTCGACCACGCGCTCCCCCTGGTGCTGCTCTACCCTCAGGAACAGGCACAGTATGAAATGGTGACTTCCTCCACCTTTTTCTTTCCGACTGAAGAAAAAGCCACCGAGACTGGCAGGAGCCAGGAGGCGCCCTGGCCGGGCCCATCCACCCCGCAGCCCTCCGAGAGCCAGTCCGTGGCCGGGCCCGCCGCCCCCAAGAGGCGCAGAGCGGAGGCGGAAGTGCCGCGGGCTCCCAGGCGATCTATGCGACACCTCGCCCACTGCCACTGGCAGCCTGAGGACCGGGCCTCACCCCAGGCCAAGCGCAGTGTGCCCAAGCTGTTCCCGCACTTGCAAAAGACACCTGTGCACGGCACATCACCGTCCCCCATTTCTCTGACTCCAGGGAAGGAAGGGAGCGCTATGTTTGCTGGCTTTGAAGGGACAACTGAGGAACTAAATGAGGTCCTCTCCTGGAAGCTTGTGCCTGACAATTACCCCCCAGGACACCAGCCACCTCCCCCCTCATACATTTATGGCGCACAGCATTTACTGCGACTGTTTGTAAAACTTCCCGAGATTCTTGGAAAGATGTCCTTCTCTGAGAAGAACCTGAAAGCATTACTGAAGCACTTGGATCTCTTTCTGAGATTTTTAGCAGAATACCAGGCTGACTTCTTCTTGGAGTCGGCATATGTCTCCGCCTGTGAGGCCCACTATAGCAGCAAGAACCCCAGGACAATCTGTTAAAGTTTTGATGGCTCTGTAAGCACAGGGGCTCCACCTGGCTTGGTGTTTTCCTTACTAGGTGGGCCCACCCTGGGGGAGGAAGGGCTATGAGAGAGGGCAGGCTTTGGGATTTGAGTTGTTCACATACTGTAGGGGTTTTTTTTGTTAAGAATAACTTCCTGGCCTTTGTGGTTGTCATGCCTGTAGGGAGGTAAAGTTGCTTATTAATTTAAAAAAAATACATGCTATTGCACAGGCTGTGTGTGATAGCAAGAAGCAGCCACTGCTGTGTTCAGGGGGAACATTCATGAAAGTATACATAGGTTAGGCTGTTCTGGTAGACATCATAGTGGGTCGTTGGCAAGAACCACACTGTTTAATTTCTTAGCATTAAAATGTTTTTGAAGATGTTTAATGTGATGAGACTAGGTTCATATTTGGACGTAGCGTCATCTCAAAATATTTTAGGGGAAAATGAACAGTGGCAAAAAAAGAGAATCTGCAACTCTAGAGGTTGTAACTGCTCCCTTTCTGTGAAACATTACTCTTGTTGATCTAAATAAAGCATTTTTGTCTTGTTTGAAAAAAAATCCTCATAAGCTTTACTATTCTCATACAAAATTTACTATTGGTGGGTAATTGTAAAATAAAGAGAAAACCAGTAATTCATAAAGCTGTTGCATGAAGTAGGTTCCTTAGTTTTGAAGAAAACTGACAATAATTTGGTATTAGAAATTACAGTCTCAATGAAAGCAAAAGAAATAGTAAGCTTTTGAGAATTACACTGACATTTTAAACTATATTAAGTTTAAATATATATTTAAGAATCACTACAATGTAAATTTTCAAGTAATAGAAAGTATATGGGCAGTGGAAGAGTAGAGAGAAGGTAAGTTCCACATATGCAGCTATGGGAGCGCCATTGTACATATGTGTGGAGACATGCCTGTGGGGCTGCTTTGGGGTGTCTTAATTAGAGTTTCTATTGCTGTGAAAAGACACTATGACCACAGCAACACTTACAAAGGAAAACATTTCATTGAGGCTGGCTTACAGTTTCAGAGGGTTTAGTCCATTATCATCATGGCAGAAAGCATAGAGGATACAGGCAGACATGGTGGTGGAGAAAGAGCTGAGAGTTCTCCATCCAGATCAACAGGCAGCAGAAAGTGACTATGACACACTTTCTCCAACAAAGCCACACCTCCTAACAGTGCCACTCTCCATGGAACTTTGGGGGTCATTTTGACTCAAACCACCACAGTACAAAACTCTTGTAAGTATCTTTTCAACCATGCTCAGTAAGTAAGCTCAATAAACTCAGTGGTTCCCCAGGGAGAAAAAAAATGGTATAAATTTTCAAAAGCACCTTACAGATTTACTAAAACAATTTGTAATCTGATATAATGAAAAGAGTTAATACTGAGCAATGCTATTTTTTTTAGTTTTCAAGACAGGGTTTCTCTATGTAGCCTTGGCTGTTCTGGAACTCACTCTGCAAACCACGCTGGCCTCAAACTAAGAGATCCACCTGCCTCTGCCTCCCAAGTACTTGGATTAAAGACGTACCACCACTGTCAGGCTGATACTGTAAAATTTTTTGGCCATGAAATAAACAGTTTTTATATTGAAATAAAACATCCTAAGAAAGATAAATTTCTCTAAATACTTCAGATGGCTAAGAAAACTAAACTGCTAAAACCTTCGGAAAGATTAAAGTGTTCAGGTAATTCTTTTAATTTACCAATAGATTTTGCAAATGTTTTTAAAAAATGACTGGCAACAGGGCAGACAAGGAAAGTTCAGAATCAATCAATGTGTAGGAGCAACCATAAGGCAAAGGTCACAGGAAAGGGGCTCAGAATCTGCTGTGCACAACTGAGCCAGCTTTACCTCCAGGATGGCCATACTGTGTATGTCCGGAAAAGAGAAGAAGATGCTTAAAGGCATTAGACACTGGCACAGAGCCTGTAAGGAGCACTGTGCTTCAGGGAGAGAAAGCGTCTGCCTTCCTCAGAATTAAAACTCAGCAAGTAGGAAATGATTGGTGTAGCCAGGAAAGGAGGGCACAGACTAGAGGATGCTCTCCAAAGGTGTCAAGCTCTGTTTTCACAGGGGAGGGAGGCTTAATATCAATGTTTCTTTTCCCAATTAATTACCTCATTATCTTACTATATGAAACTCTTGGTAGGCAGTAGGGTTGGAGAGAGTAATTATCACATCACCTTTCCTCTTCAGTGATTACCCTCACGTGACACAGAACACAGCTCTTAGGAGCTCAGTGACCAGGAGCACAGTAAACAAAGTGGAGAAGGGTAATTTTTTTATTATTATTATCTTGTGTATGGATGTTTTGCGAGTATAAGTAGCCTTACTATGTGCATGCTTGTTGCCATGGGGGCCAGAAGACAGCATTGGATTCCCAGGACAAATGATTGTGATCTGTAGTCTACCATGTTGGCACTGGGTATTGAACCCAGGTCCTCTGGAAGAGAGGCACGTGCTTTTTACCCATTAACTCTATCTCTCCAGCCCCCAAAATACAAATTTCGAAATTACAAATATCCACTCAGGAGACAGAGGCAGGTGAATCTCTGTGAGTATGAGGCCAGTCTTGTCTATATAGGAAAAAAAAAAGCAAGTAAGGCTAGATGGAAGGAGATAAAGAAAGAAAAGGCACATGTTATGTTTATATATAAGAGACTCAGATCAGCTGCCTGACTCTTGGTAAAGAGGAGAGGATGGTGTGTCTGATTTGTGAAGCAGGTTCAGAATTAGGCAAATCAGCTACCTTCTAACAGAGGCCCATGGGAGGATAGAGGCTCATGGCAGGTGCTATGGTTTGGGTGCAGTTTGAATGCACAGCCCAAGAATTTATTTCGTAGCGCTTGATAAGTGGTGGAACTTTTAACAGGTAGGGCCTAGAGCAAGGTCAGGAGATCAATGGGATGTCACCTTCAAATCTGAGTTCCCAGGGGCCCATTTCACTTCCCAATAAGGCCATGTTGGTTTTATTACAAGACCCTAATTGTAATAAAAAGCACAAGACTGACTCAGAACGCCTACCCCAGCTTTCTACCCTGCCAAATAAGCTCTGCTTTCTGGGGCATGGTGGGTGCCCTTTCTGTCTCTCCTTCACATTAGAGCACAGCTAAGGGCTGTGGCTTGGACACCAGCATACTGTTCAGACCTTCCAGTCATATGAATCACGAAGCAAATAAAATGCTACATAATTACCCTGCCTCGGGGACTTTGTTATAACAACATAGAAGACAGATAGAGTCAAGAGAAGTGGGAGGCCAGAGGAAGCATTAATGTCTTCATCATTCACAGTAGAGTCAATCAAGTCTGTCTGAAAATGAAATAGAATCCTCAAATCTCTTGAAGGGTTTTACATAATTTTATTTCTTAACCTTACAGGGATCCTGAGGAAGGTACTTACTGAAGTGAAAAGAAGAAAAGTTATTTGAAATTCAGCAATTCCTTCCATCTCACTAGGGTGTCTTTTCCTTCCTGTAGAATTCATTTAGAATTTAAAGTGGCACTCTTGATTCCATCTTCATAACTGAACTTATTTCTGTGTGTGGATGCATCCTACTTGCCTGCACACACATACAGTGATGTATAGAATAATTTCCTTCAATGTTAATAATGACACTGTGAATTAAGAAGAATTTCACTTAATTTATTATATTTAATTTCTCATCTTGCTTAATTTAGTCATAATAAGATAAATTACTGTTTGAAAAACAAAGAGAAAATAAAATGACTTTCAGACTGAAGCAACTAAAGAGATTTTGAGTCACTTAACGAGACAGAAACCAAATTTACTTGGTCTGTTTTTATTATGTGGGGGGATAGGAGATCCCAGAGTTAAATTTTTGACATATTAAGTTTTTGATGCCTGAGAAATGTGTGAATTGAGATGTCAAATATGATAAGAACTAAAAACAGTATCGGGGAGTGGTGATTGGAGAGGCTGGCCCAGGACCAAATCCATAGTATTACATTCAGAGACTTTTCTCAGAGAAAGATGCAGAAATTACAGCTAAAAAAAAAAGTATGTAGTGAGGCCCATAGCGGAGCACTGGGCTGAGCTCCAAAAGTCCAGTTGAAGAATGGGAGGAGTGAAAATATGAGCAAAGAGGTCAAGGCCATGACGGGGATACCCACTGAAACAGCTTACCTGAGCTAATGGGAGCTCACCAAATTCAGCTGGACAGGGAAGGAACCAGCATGGGACCAAACTAGATCCTCTGAATGTGGGTGACAGTTGCATGGCTGGGGCAGATTGCAGGACCAGTGGCAGTGGCACCAGGATTTATCCCTACTGCTTGTACTGGCTTTTGGGGAACCT
>LOJH01031714.1:0-14259 GCA_001685095.1 Ellobius talpinus
GGGAGGGGAGGGGAGATGGGCATGGTGGCACTTTCCTCTAATCCTACCATGTGGGAGGTGGATTCAGGAGGAACAGAGTTCAAGAACAATATGCCTTACAAAGGGAGTTTGAGGCCTGTGAACAAACAAACAACAAAAACGCTATGTGAGGAAGGGAGACTTGGCTTCTCATACTAACGTCTAAAGCACTCCTGATTTGGCCATTAATTAATAGCACCTTGTACAATAACTGTTACATAACAAGTAATCAATCAATGAGGCAGGAAAGATAATCCATAACAGGGGTGGGGTAAAAGAACAGAGTATTGGAGAAGTAAAGAGACAGGAAAGGAAAATAAATGCCAGGAAAAAGGCACGGGCATGGGGAATGTAGAAATGACAGTGAACAGGACAGAAAGGTAGGTCCTCCGATGTGGGGCAGCAGTGGTCCTGTCTTCCCATTAAACACACAGACAGAATAGGGATGCTTTAGGGATTTTTAGCATCATTTCCTACATCTCAGTTCTGTTGTTATTCATGCTTCCTGTAAGTCTAGGTCACAGCCTTGCACGGAATCCTCTCATGTGCTCTTTATTTCATGAAGCAGTGCTGGCGCTTATGCCCCTAAGATGAACATCTATTAAAGAGCTGCTGTGTTCCAGAAAACAGGCAGGGCATCTTGTATCTGTCTGCCCGAGACATGGGACTTTCTTTCTTGGATCTTATAATTTAGGAATATCGAGATTAATGTTAGAAGTTAAAATAAATATACTTGTGCTAAGTACTATGGAAAAATCCAAGATTAGACTTGGTTAATTACATTTGGATCTTATTATTATTGCATTAATATTCATTATCTCTCAATAACATGCGATCTTTTCAGTGCAGTTTAAAGATCTTCAAGTAAGTGATGAGAAAGTAATGTGCAGGAGGTTTTGGTGGACAGTGGCTCATTTGGATACTGAGCTTGAAGGACTGGAAAACTCTCTACCTTTCTGGGTTTGCACCAGGTCATTTTCCTCTGTGGTAAATAACGGTCCTTTGTATAAGTCAGTACCATCAGACTTTTTTTTTATAATTTTAATCTTTATGTGTGTTTCTTTCTCTCAAGTATTTATCTTGCTAGATCTTTATTTCTTTTACTATTTTACTCCTTTTAATTTAATTCACATATATAATGTTCTTCCCCACCCCATTTGGTTTGTTGAGACTGGGTTTCTCTGTGTAGCTCTGGTTGTCCTGGAACTTAGTCTGTAGACCAGTCTGGCTTGGAACTCACAGACATCCACTTGCTCTGCCTTGAGCGTGCTGAGATTAAAGCCATGCAATACCACCACCCGACTTAGGTAACATTATTTAAACAAAGCCTTCCCAGTCTTTCTTATCTTGTTTCCATACACACCAAATCTTTCTTCTTCCTAAGTTCCCCACTTCTTCCATGTGTTTTGCTCGTGACTATGTGACTCACTGCATTTAATTAGGGTTGCCTTTATGAGCGTCGGGTGGGGGGGTTATTTTCTTGAGTTGGGGCAATGTACCAGGTTTATTGTTGCTCTATTAACAATGGCTAGGAAATGCAATCAGCCTAGACGTCCATTAACAAATGAATGGTTAATAAAAATGTGGTACACATGCACAGTGGAATTACATTTAGCTGTGAAAAAAATAAAATCATAATATTTCAGGTAAGTGGATGAGGTTAGAAAATATATTGAGTGAGGTCACTTAGGCCCCCAAACACAAATGCCACATGTTGTTCTCTCTTCTGTGTATACTATCTTTGACTCTTTAGCTTTAACTACCTACAGAAGCCAGGAAGATGGAAAGGGATACTGGGGGAGGGTGTCGTAAGGGAGGGGAGATGGTAGGACACAGCTGATGTGCAGGTAGAAGGAGCAGTACCAGGGATGGAAAGGTTTGAGTGGGAAATGGGTGGGGTAAGAGGGCTTTGGAAGAAAGTTTCCTTTTGATATAAACTGCACATTTAAAAACACCAGTGGTTTCACAGAATAAAATAAGAAAATTTAAAAATCAGACCTCGGTGGAGGTCAATGACTTTGGTATCTGCGAATCACTGTAGCAAAACAGAGGACAGCTGCAAGGTATCAAAATTAAGACAAGCAGAGCAGAGCCACAGCGTCAAATACATGAGGTCTGAAGAACATAATTTCACCCTGGTTTCCCCTGTGCACTAACAGTGGCTGAAGCCCTACCTAATTGCTGGAAAGATCGAAGAGAGTGCTAGATAGAGCAAGGCTCCTGCCTCCCCTCCCCTCTGACCCTGGGTTTAAACTTCATTCACCCCTTTTCACTTTTATTCTCATGTATAACGTTCTTTGACCAAAGCACCACTTTACCCTCTCTTCCCTTGTTCCCATACTCACCACAAAGGTGTCTCTGGCCAGAAGCTATCTCAGTGGTGTTCTCAGTGGTGGAGTTTAGGAAAGAGGGTCAGAACCTAGGGAGGTGCCCAGGGAGCTTGTGACAGTCCACAGAGCTTCTCCTCAGAATCAGCAGAGGGAATGTCTCACTTTGGATCTGTTACCAGTTCTAGGCCACTTGTTACGGACAGAATTCTCACTTTCAGATTGGTGTGAAGGATCCAGATTCTCTCCCAACTGTGGTCAAAAGTTTATAAATGAAAGGACCAACCATCTCCTTTCTTTATGCACAGGGAATCCAAGAGCCAGGGAGAGGTGATCTGCACAGGTCTTGGATCCACCTAGGGACCAAGATTAAGGCAGCCTGCCTGAGAAATGGAATGTTCTTGATATGCCTGAGGGAAAGAGACTCCTGGGCATCTTCAATGGCTGACCCTGCCCAACAAAGATGTGTTTTGGAAAACAGACAAAGCTCTGAATGAGAAGTCAGGAAATTCAAATTCTAGTCTGTGTCTATCAGGAGTCCATCGCTTGACCTCCATAACTTCAGATTCTTCATCTGAAATGTGTGAACAACGATGATGTCTTCCTCAGTGGTTTTGGATATATGCCAGATGAACTGATTAATGAAAACAAAGGACTCAAAAAAATGGTAAAGGGTGCGATTCTTACACTCAGAAAGCCCACAATGCTGAGCTCAACTGTGCCCGACAATATGAGGAGAACGGACAGCAGGCACAAGTGCTATTCAGACCTAGATGTTAACAGACTATGTCCCCCAGATGATCTGCAATAAATGCTAGTGACTAAACCTATTTACAGAGTTCGTGCAGCAAACACTTCAGAAATTGTTAGAGTCCATCACACAGTGTGTAGCTCCACATCTCACACACAGCATGAACTCACCAGTAACATCTTGATGTCTGTTTTAGGCCACAATTAAACTTTTTGTCTTGATAGATGACTTTGTTCTGAGCTCTTTTGGACAATTAGAGAATTTCATTCTACTTTTCCCAACTTCTCAACCATTTAGTGAGGACTTGGTAGGGCCTGGACAGTGGTAGGAACATGAGTTCCAGGTGTCATTATTAAAAGAGGACTCCCCCCCAGAAGCTCATTCTGGTAGGGAGAATAGACAAAAATGAATCACACACCCTTATCCTTCAGAGGAAACTTCAGCAACTTCCCAGTAGCTGAAGAAAGACTGGCTGTGCCTGCAGGCAGTGGATCTACTTTATGCAGTAGATATGAAGTAGAAATAAAAGAGCAAATGTTTTTGTCTCTTTGAAGATACCTTTGAAGTTATAGGACCATAAGACCTGCTTGCAGCAGGAGTTAAATTCTATTTACATATCATCTGATTAGCTGCTGTATTTGAAATATGCATTATTTATCTGTTGTTAGATTTAGTGAACATTCAAATGTCTTGTAGACCTAAAGGTTTTTGATAAGTTAAGCTGCATAAATTATAATTCAAAGCACCCAAGAAAGTAAAAATAAATTATTTGATCTTTCTACATTCTATGCATAGCTAATAAAATTGTAGGTTAGAGAACATTAAGAGTCACTGAGTTCCCTATTGAAACATTCTGACTGAACATACAATTGCTTGGGGTGATGGCAATAAATGACACTTACAGTTTTTAATATCAGTGACCAAGGAAATAATAATTTGGTCATCCAATTAGATATCAGGAAACTGTTAGATTAAGTCAAAGTTATTATAAGCTTCAAAAGTCAAATCTTGATAAAAATCTAGGGTAAAAATTCCGCTAGTAACAAATTTTATATCAGATCAAAGATTAAACTTTCCTTCATCTTATAAGATTTATTCTTCCAAACACTGAGAAAATTCACCATTTTGCCTTTTACAGAAGGCAGACTGCCTTTGGATATTCTACCAACCCCATACCTCCTCCATTCCTTCCTACTCCAACACAGGGCAGGTGCTTCACATCTAGAAAATAATTCTTGATCTATACTATTTCATTTTGCAAATCCCTGCCCACATAGTCTGAGCATTTTGTTGAATAATGCATTGTTTGGTAACTAACTGATCTGGAAGGACTCTTCAGTAGCCTGAAATAAATGAGTTTTATCAATAAGTCACGGAGGAACTCAAAGAGCCTCTAACTGCAACCATTGAGAGGTTATATGAGTCATGTTGGCTGTGTAAGAAGCTTTGGCTCTGTACTCTCAATCCCTGCTCTTAACTCTCTCCCTGTAAAGAACTCCTGGAGTTGAGTGCTAACCTCATGCACAGGACTCACTTTGGCTGGGCAGGTGGCTCACCTCTTAGGAAGTCCTCAAAGCACCATGTTTCCTCTTCTTGGGTGTGGAGGTTTGACTTTGTCAGTCTGAGCTGATAACTTTGCAGAGCTTAGGGATCTCTGGAGGGCAATTATTTACCTTAAAAACTATCTATTCTTCCCCTAGCTGCTTCTCAACAACCCCTTAAGTTCCCTGTGGAATGAACATTTGGAAAACATTTTTATCTGAACTTTTAATTGTCCTAGTTTCTGGGCTAAGGAGACCTTCCCTGATTTTTGAGTCTTGCACTGCCTTCCAGAACTGCTGTATTGCTGGAGATGCCTCACAGGAGTCAGGAGACAGTGGCATTTGTCTCTGTGGCCTGCTTACAAGGGATTGAATGTAATTGACATTTGATGTAAAATATGAAATGGCTAGAGAGAAAAATAGTAAAAACTTCAGAATACAGAGACAGGGAAGGGCTTTCAGAAAAGGACTCAGACAGTGCAGGAAATAACCCAAAGAGCTGACAAATGGAATCTCACAAAATTAAAAAGCTCCTGTGCAACAAAGGACACAATCTGTAGAGAGGAGACAGCAGACACTTTACGGAGCATGAGGAAATCTTTGCCGACCATCTATCAGTCAGACCGTGAAATATAGGTTATGCAACTAACTACAAAAAGTAAACATCAATGAAATAAATCTTCCAAACAATAAATGGGTTAATTAACAGAATCAACAGTTTTTAAGGAAGAAATCCAATGGCAATAAATACAGGCAAAGTGGCCAACGTCCTTAGCTATCAGGCAAATGAAAATTAAGACTGCTTTGACATTCCATTTCACCCCAGTCAGAATGACTATCATAAACAAACAAGCAAAAACCAACCGGGGGGGGGCAAATTCTGGCAAAAGTTTTGGGAAAAGAAGAACCCTTCTATACTACTATTGGAGGTGTAAACTTGTGTAGCCACAGTGGAAATTAGTGTGGAGTTTTCTCAAAAAAACTGAAAATAGAGCCACCAGGACACTCAGATCTATACTACTCTTGGTAGTATATTTGAAGAAACCTAAGTTAAAATATCATGGTAATACTTTACTTGCACATCTATGTTTACTGATACTTGATTTACAGTAGTTAAGATACAAACCCAAACTATGTGTCCATTAACAGATAGGATAAAGAAAATAAAGCACACATATATGATGGAATTTTAATCAGCCAAAAGGAAAAATGAAATCATGACATGTGAAGGAATATGGATAAAACTGGAAAATATTATGTCAGGTTGAATAAGCCAGACTGAGAAAGGCAAGTTCTCCGTGTTTCATCATATGTATTTCTGTGTGAGCACATGTACATGCATATATATTCACTTATATATGTCTGTGTGCAGGTTATGAAATAGAAAGAGAATCATGAGAATAGAGGAAAAGATCTAAATTGGGGGAGAGGGTAATTGAATACATGTGCCATAAAAACCTAAGGGTTGTCTATTTAGACAGGAGGAGGGACAGGAGGCTTTGGTGACAGACTTGTGAGAGATAATCATAGCTGAGTATAGTGACACACATGTATGGAAATGCCACAATGAAATTCATTACATTTTTGCTAACTTTAAAAATTAATTTTAAAAGTTTTTTTAAATGGGTAAAGTAATTGGAAAAAGGAAAGGAAGAGGAATCAAATTGCAGAGGCTAGACTCTATCCTAGAGAAAAAAAATATAAATTCCTTCTCTCCTCTACCCAGCAATTCATGTAGGTGACAAGGGAATTGTGGGTTTACATCACATAGCTGAGCTGTTATGTTCATGGCATGGAGCCATTGAGAAGACCCAAGTTCAGAGTCATTCATTCCCATAGCCTTCCTGGTCAGTTCCCACCTCATTTGCTTATTGGCTTGAGTTTCCTTTGTGCATTTTCATGTCATAGAAGCTTGCTCTTCTAGCTTCTGTCATTTCCACTGCTTTTAAATTTAAACTTTAAATATATATATATATATATATGTGTGTGTGTGTGTGTGTGTGTGTGTGTATGAACATTTGTATGCAGGTGACTGTTGAGTCCAGAAAAGAATATTATATCCCTGGAGCTAGAGCTAGAGCTATAGGCAGTCATGAAATGCCTAATATGAGTACCAGCAACTGGATTTGGGCCCTCTAGAAGAATAAGCCCACGATGATGTTTTATTATCAATGTTCACATATGTTATTCAATGCAAATAAATGTATTATTTGTCAATAGGAAGATATTACTGTGTACCAGAACTTTTTAAAATTTTAATTAAAATTACTATTCCAGAAAAAGATATCCTGATCTGGAAGTAAGATTTATCACCATAGTGACAATGGACCAAGGGACAGCCATTTGACTTCATGCTTTCCATTTTTGGACAATCTAAAGTTCACCTTTGTTCTTTCCACCACTTAGCTAAGTATCAGACACTGGAAGACTTGAAGGCTTCCAAACTTTAAGGTCCATGGGAAATCTGATAATACTTTTTGCTAAGAGCTGTAGCCAAATGCTAAGAGGGGAGCAGAGGGAAAAAGCAGTTGGAAGGAACCAAAAGTGAAAGGTGGAAGAGAAAGTAATGTCTGAGAGGTGGAACTCCCAGAAGTAGACTTAATAGAGAGAGATATAGTTCATATAAAAACGGAAAGAGAAGTGCTGTTTGGTCTACTATCTTATAATGAAAATGCTTCTTTGTTTGCAAAAGAGAAATTGCATCATTTCTATCTTTTCAAATGGTAAGATTAAAAATTATATATAACTAGAGTAAAAAATGGATTGGAAAATAGAAAAATACTAGAGCTGTATGTCTATAAAGAATGAGGCATCCCTGCTTGAGACCCACACAAGATCAAGCCAGTTAACATTCTAGCATGGAATGAGGAATGCCTCCCAAGTCCCCATCCCTACCTGAGGAGTTATTGGTGGTTGATAGTTTCTAGGAAAGGTAAGACAGGTTTGCTTTAATAGTGTGTTTCTTGGTAAGTCAACCATTTTCCAGATGACCCCTGACCTATGTAAATAGGTGCAACCCAAAGTGGGCTTGTGTGTTAGGAAAAAAGGAGTATATGAAGTTGGGAAGGTATGAGGCGTGCTGGTGAATCTGAGAAGTCAGGGGTGGGTTGAATAGGTCGAACTACAGTGTGCACATGTCTGAAATTCTTAGAAAACCCCTGAAACAAAACTGAAAAAGACCTCAACAAATCAGCCAAATGCAAGTATTACTTTAGCAGAGGAAGGAGGCAACAAAAAAGTATTTGTGGGTTATTCCTGGATCCCAAGAGTATAATTTTTATAAAAGAATGATTTTAATTTTGTTTTCTTCTGCTTATCACTATTTAAAAATTGTCCACAATGAACATATACATTTCCATTATGAGTACAAATTAAAATTAATAGTCATGGAACTGGAGATAGTTCAACAGATAAGAGTACTTGCTATGCAAACATAAGGACTTTAGTTCAGAACCACAGAACTCATATTTTAAAAAAAAGAAACTGGGTATGCGCCCCCCACAAGCCTGCCACCCCAGTGCTATAGAGGGGTGGAGATAGGAGGATTTTGGGAGTTTACTGAGCACCTGCCTGTAAGAGTTAGCTAAGAAGAGCCTAGATATAATGGGCCAGGCAGTGCTTAAATGAATTCAGTTTACGTGTTGTTATTTCGGGTGTTAAGCTAACCGTGCGGGAGCCGGGCGGGACGAAAAGCAGGCCTGCTCTCCTATCACTACACCTGCCTAGTTCCAGGGTAATTGAAAGACCTCATCTGAAGGGAATGAGACAGAGGGTAATACAGCCTACACATACATGGACCTATGTAGCCCCACATGTGTACACACACACACACACACCTTTTTTGTTTTTGTTTTTTTAAATGTGTCTCATTGAGATAGTGATACTAGAAAATTATCAACATTCTCTCTTAACATTCAGCAATAGTAAACTGCCTTTGGGTGACATAGGTGGTTGTTCCAGGATAAAGGAAGATGTGAGTAAAATCGTGTCTCCTCAAAGCAGATATAACCACCAGTTTTGGGTTAATTATATCAACAAAGATAAGCCTGTACCTACTCTATGCTAAGAAGGAACATGGACTAGAGCAAGAAAATGCTCACACTCTGGTTTTAGCAGTAATACCTCTGTGTCTTTGACAAGATATAGGATATCAGATTTGCCATGTATGAAATAAAGTGGTTCGATTAGATCTACAGACTCCTACAGATCTGGAAATCTATCTTTTCCAGTGTCTATAGTAGTTCCTTTTCATTTAAGATTCTAGATTCCACACTATGACACTAAAGACACTCCATCTTGGGTTCCTGTAGGCATAAAGGGGTACATGAGATTCTCTCTTTTGAGCCTGATCCTTATCAGGAGATTAATGGAAAGAAATGAAATTTAGGCACAATTTGAACTCTAAGTCCTTGGACATAAAGCATTTCCTGCAGCTCCAAGCTGGCCGCTTGCCTGGATATTTCTCTTCATCCCTTTGGAATTCTCCCATGACTCCCACTTCCTTACCCTTACCCTTACCCTCCTCTCTCTCCTCCTTAATGTCTCAGTGCCACAGTTTTAGGGAATTGCAGTGATAGCAAGCTATCAATAAATTAGCCCACTCCAACTAAATCGCCAAACCAAGTTCTTAGTTAATTTTTCTGCTAAGTTCTTCCTAATTAAAAATGTTAACTTTTCTATATTTAATATTTACTCCTTTTCTCATGGTTTCTGAGGGTTCTATCTACAGTCAGTTTGAAGGGGGTGGTGTATCCTGGCATGGGTCTATGACAGGACAGTTATCTCATAAGACAGAAAGCAGAGAAGGCGGCATAAAAAATATACCCCTAAGGGGTCTTATCTAATGACTCACTTCTTCTAAAGTTTTCAGAACTTCCTAAAATACAGCCACCATATGGCGACCAAATTCTGAATACATGGACATTCTGGGATATCCTTTCAGATCCAAACTCTGTCACCCCATCCTTCTTTAGTAAAATTTGAGAAGAACATTGATGAGGAATTGATGATGGACACTGTAAAATAATTCCTCACTAGCTCAGAACTGAGTATAATAAAGGGTTATTTATTTAGGGATAGACTCACAGATCACAGTCCTCTGCATGAACAGTGAACAGGAACCAAATCCAGAAACCGGGAGAGAGAGAGAGAGAGAGAGTGAGCATGCACTGTATGTCGGCATTTATAATATAAGATGCCATGCCCAAGAGGGCTGGTATCTTAAAGGCTACTGGCTGAAGGAGTTCCCACAGCAAGGAATGACACTTGAGCAATGCTGAAGTAGTTTACAACAGCTCCAAAATCCCTGGACACAGCTCACCATGTGTAACTCTACATGGAGAAAATTTAAAAATATTGTTCTTCCTGTCTCTATTTAGGGAAAATTGAATTGTTGTCCCATACTTTGGTCTTCTGTCTTTGCTTACTAACTGTCGCAGCATGAATTATCAACTTTTACAACCTAGAATTGCCTGAAAAATGAGTCTCAATAGAGACTTTAACAGATTGTTCTGTTTGCATGTCTGTGAGGGATTGCCTGACTGAGGATTGAAGCAGTATCATTTCCTGAGCTATATACAAAAGCATCAATGAGCCAGAGTGAGAAAGCAAGCAGTGTTCTTCCATGGTTTCTACTTCAGGTTCCAAGTTGAGCTCTATTCCTGCCTTTCTTCAGTGATAGACTATAATCCAGAAGTCTAAAAAGAAATAAACCTTTTATTTCCCAGATTGCTTTTGGTCAGTGTGTTTTTATCACAGCAATAGAAAGGAAACCAGAACAGCACTATATGACTTTGGAGAAAATACTTCAGTGGTCACAGTGGGGACAAGAACTTGGCCTATGATTTCATTAGCGCTCCATGTAAGCTATTTTGTTGAAACTATGTAATTTACTCTCATACGTTAACATGGGATATACAACCTATTTCCGGAAAGGAAATCTTTTCATAATATGTTATAATTATAAATATGGAACCCACAGCAATCTTCAAGATCAACTAGTTCACGTGACAAGATAATAAGTTTAAAGCACTCTCCATCAAGGCTCTGTGGAAATGTACCTTCTTTGTCTTCTGTAATGATCTTAGCTTCTTGTCTCACTATCCTGGTGGATGGTATGCAAATGAGGTACCAATGGGTAGGAGTAGGGGTGGGAGCTCAATTTTCCTACAGAATAAACTCCACCTTTTTTCTTTAAATAATCTATTTTGGTAAACATAAAATCAATTTGAAGTTCAATCCTATATTAAAATGGTATATTTACTTTTCTTCTTTTCTATCATGACTTCAAATGTATGATAAAAATTGATAACACTTGCTTCTAAGACTTTGGCAAGGAAGACAAAATCATTGTTTCATGGTGGCCCTGCCATTCATCTCCACAGGCAGGCAACCACACTCATCTTCATGCATTGACGTGACAGCTTCCTGCGAGATTCAGATAATGTGGATCAGGCTGTGGCTTGTGTTCAATTCTGTAGTCAAGGAATGTACGGACTATTTGTTGCCTTAGTTTGGGTTTATCATGGATCAATGGTAGCCTGCTTGTTACATGTTCTCATTTCTTATTTTTTGATGCTGCTATTCCTTCATGCGCATGTACACCCATGACACACTGACACATGGAATCCTGGAGTGTTAACTTGGTGAATTTATGTTGCAGGCCTCATCAGCAGGACTATCCAGCTTGATCCTCTGAGAAGTCTTTGGTTGGCTTCTTAGGTGCCTTTAACACCCCCTTCTGGAGGCATGTTTGAACACATCACTTTTTGGGGGTGGGAATCTTAGGGAAGACCTCAGGTGGACTTCTTGGGACCTCCTCTAATTCTGTTTCTTTCTTGTCCCTCAATACTGTTGTGGCATCTGGCTCTTTGTAAGCCTTGGCCTCTGCCAGGGTTCAAGATGATCAGCAAAGCATTTCTACTGTGGGCCTTTTTATACTCCACTACTTCGTGTTCACATGACAGTTCCTTAGAATTATGGTCAGAACACATAATCTTGATCGTGTCTCTTGCTTTTCTTTCTCTTATTTAATTAACTTAATCATTATTATATGTGTGTATATACATATCTGTGTCTCTCTGTGTGTGGGGTGTATGTAAGTATAGACCAGAGATCAACCTTAGGCATTGTTCTCATTGCCATCACCTTGGCTTCTCTTTAAATACATTTTTATTTTTTGTTTTGCATGGATGGGTAATTTGCCTGGTTCTGTGCACCACATGTGTGAATGCCCTTGGACACCAGAGAGGGCATTTGATCCCTTCCTTGGAACTGGGGTTGCAAAAGGCTGTGAACCACACATGGGTGCTGACAATTAATCCTAGGTCCCCTGGAAGAGTTGGCCAGCGCTCTTAACAGCTGACTCACCTTTTTAGTCTCCATCCATCTTGTGTTTTTTGTTTTTCTTTTTTTCTTTTTTTGACACAGAGTCTCACTTGTCCTGATCGTCCAGAGTCTCACTCATCCTGAAGCTCGCTGCCTTGGTAGGGATCCATCTGTATCCACTTCCACCGCTCTGAGGGATCACAGATGTACACAACTTCCCTAACCTTTACCACGTGGGTTCTAGGTATCAAAGTGAGGTCGTTATATTTGCAGGACAAACACTTTACCCACTGAGATGTCTTTCCAACCTACTGTTTTGTTTTAGTTTATAATTTTTACTCAAATCTTTACAAGAGAGGGAAAATTTCACAACTTTAAGGGTTTTTCCTATTTCATATCATTGGTTATGAGTATTCCTAATTCATCCAAAAGTTGTGGGTTTTCATACAAGAGATCCAGGACCTCAGAAACTTGGGATGCTCAAAGAATGTGTTGATTCAATAAACATAAAATGACTTCCACTTTCTAATTATTGTCCGTCTTTTCATAAAGAATCAGAGTCTCTACTCTTCTGTGTTCCTCTCATCATACCTACCCACAGTGACCAGAGCTGATCTCCATGTTCAATTCTATGTGGTTTCCCTTCTCCTGTACTATGGAAGAGAATTCCCCTATGGGACCTATGTCCCTGAGCTCTAAGCATTCTCTCACCTCTTTGCTCCACAAACATTCTGCGGCTAATTTGGTGTTTAGCTGGGTCTTATCCTTTGGCCTGTCTTGTTCTGTTCCACTCTCTTGATGCATACATACAATTGTTTGGGGTTGTGGATCAATGTGGGCAGAGGGAATGAAGAAATTCATCCAGTACATGTCAGATTGCAGCACCAAGCAGCTACAAGACAATCAGATTAATCACTCGGCCTATGGCATGTGAAGAATTTTGCTCAAAGAGCCTGTCTGAAATATTTTTAAAGCTACTTCTCACTTCCAGCAACTTAGTGTGGGCTTGGCCATAAAGGAGGGGCTGGGTATAGACATAGTCCAGGGAGGAAACCTCATTCTGTCAAATTCCCAAGTCTGTGGGAAGACACAGACTTGGGTAGAGTGAGGCAACTGGTACAGCGCCAGATGAGATGAACTTGAGATGTTTCTGATATCACAGTTTATGCTTTTCTTGACCACCCTGCTTCTTTCCATTCTGAGAGGAAGTGATTGCAGTACCAGCCTATGAAGATCTATTTATTTATGCTCTGACCTTCTACAGTTCTGTGTGGGCAGCTTACAAAACTATCTGCTATCTGAATCATTTTCTTGCCCCAAGTAAGCAAATTAAATCTTGAACATATGAAAAGGAGCAGAAGAAAAGGGTTATGATCAGATGCTTCCTGACTCCTGGATATAATTCACTTTCTGGTCTTATTAAGATAAGCAAACTTACTTGCCTCTAGAAACTGCTGGCCTACACAGAGGTCTAAGCATTTTTTTTTTGTTGTTGTTGATTTTTTAGCTTTGTTTGTGATTGGCTAGGAAATGACTACCACAACTATGTCCACATTTTTTTTAAGTTTTGTTTTTCCAGATAGGGTTTCTCTGTATAGCCCTGATTGTCCAGGAACTCACTCTGTAGACCAGCCTGGCCTTGAACTCACAGAGATTTGCACTGGCCACTTTGAGTTTTGTAATGAAGGGATGCCTTTTGCATATTTGATATTAAGGGCTTCCCTCTCATCTGAGATGAGCCTTTTGACTCTCTTGGTTTCAGGCGAGGCTGTTTTGGGGACACAGTTCACAATATCCTCATGACTCACCAGCTTCTCAGGCCTTACAGCCATTCTATACCTTGATAGCTAATTACTTGTCTGCTGCTGATACCAGGTGTTCTTCACCACTAATGGCTCCCTCCAGTTTTCACAAACACTTGGTCCCTTGTATAAAAAGATATTAGCATTGATCCTTTCTCAGTTTTGTTTTCATGTGAAAGCAACCAGATCAATGTCTCATGTCGGCAACTTCCAAGCAGTATCTTCAGAGATAGTTTCCAAAATTGGTTGATGACTCTTTTCCCAATGAAATTGTCATGTCTCAGGGAAAACTGAAGAGGTAGAGGAAAGAACCGAAAAGGCTTAGTCTATTCTCATCATGGTAGGAAGAAGCATGGTGGCATGGTGCTGGAGAGGTAGCTAAAAGATCTGCTTCAGAATCAGCAGGCGGCAGGAAGAGAGAGTCAGTAGTGTGTGTGTGAGTGTGTGTATGTCAGAGAGAGAGAGAGAGAGAGAGAGAGAGAGAGAGAGAGAGA
>LOJH01031715.1:3963-16747 GCA_001685095.1 Ellobius talpinus
TATTTTATTTTTACCAGTGAGGGAAATAAAAGTTCTCAAAATTCATGGAAAATTCAGAACACCATAGGATTCTAAGGCAATCATGAAATTAACACTGGCTGAATGGAACTCCCCCGAGTATCAGGTTGGCTTTCCTGAGATCTGTCAGTGAGGCCCTGTGCTTCCTTCTTTTGTAGGATGCAGTCCTGGCCTGTGGGCCTGGTACAGAGCTGAGCTTGGTGGAGAATGCTCAGTGGATGCTTTGGGACTGATGAATGAAGGCAGACAGCTTTATCCATGCATGTGCCCCTAGAGGCACAAGTGGGAGGCTCAGCCTGAGCCGCTGCACATGGCTGGCTCTGCTCACCCAGCAGACTGGCTGGAGGCTGGACTCCTTCAGAGAGGCTTTGGGTGAGGCTGAAGACCTTTGCTCTGGAGCACCAAAGCCTCTCGGAGGAGCCAGCTAAGTGCCCAAAGGAGGTCCCAACACGAAAGCTGCAACTGGGTCTTCTTTAGCCCAGTGAGTGTCAGGGAGGCACTCCAGTCTCCGGAGAAATGGGGAGAAATGGTTCTGTTCTGGAAAAAACCATCTCGGCCTTTCTTTATATTCCTTCTCTTCCTATCACACCCCCAGTGAGAATCTCCCATTTATTTTTGCATTTAAATTGTGTTAAAAGACATATACCATGGAAATGGCCACTCTTTGGGGCTGAAGAAATGGCTCTGGGGTTAAGAGTGCATACTGTTTTGTGCAGATGACCTGAGTTCAGTTCCCAGCATCCATCCTGGGTGGCTTATGACTGCCTATAACTTCGGCTCTATGAG
The DNA here is from genome assembly GCA_001685095.1 of Ellobius talpinus. NCBI lineage: Eukaryota > Metazoa > Chordata > Mammalia > Rodentia > Cricetidae > Ellobius > Ellobius talpinus. Next base: position 4,768 of record LOJH01031715.1, read on the forward strand.
ACCTGAAGCTTTCATCTGTCTGGCCCCAAGACACCCACCGAAGTAACTACCTCTGTCATTTTCAATGCGCAGCATAGCAACGAGACATCAGTCCCTTTACCTTGCTGTATATAACGTCACCCCACCATCCATCTCCAGCACACTTTGCATTTTGCAAAAGTGTGACATACAGAGATCCCCATTTCTCCTCCTCACTGACTGCCCATCAGCATTCCATTTTCTATTTCTCTGAATTCAGGTACTCTAGGAAATTTAATGAGCGAACTCATGCTATATATGTCCTTTCATGACTATCATTATTCAGTGAGTAAAATGGTCTTTGTACATGTTGTAGCAAATATCAGAACTTCTTTCACTTTCAATGCAAGATAATATTTCTTTGCATGAACATACCACTGGGTGCTTATCCATCCATCTGTTAATGGAGACACTAGTGGCTTCCATCATTCTGGCTGCTGTGAATGTCTTGGCTATAAGCATGGGTGTGAAATATGTTTGAGTCACTACTTTCAGTTCTTGGGTGCACACACCTAGGCTGTACTCTATGGTAACTAAATTAAAACTCATTTTCTGAGGAACCTATCCTGTATTCTATACACCATTCTTCACAGGTGTATATCCCAGGTCTGCAGCCTGCGTCCATTGTTCATCAGCAGGTGAACACACATTTGTGCCTTGGTTTATTTATTTTTTTACCTGTCAAAGAATACTCCTCTAGAAGTGAGACTGAATGGACTAAAAGGTATAATGGGGACAACTTCGATGTCATTGTCACATGGTATGCAGGCTGGACATCAGTAGCACCATATTCTTTTATCCCCAACCAGCTCTGCGTGAGGCCACAGTGTGTCTCCAATGGATGATCCCACTTGTTCTTAGCGTGCTGTTACAGGCGTGAGCACTCAGCCATCCTAATCCCCATTCCTTAGTGCGGCCCTACCTCTTCAACTGAAAGCAAGGGTCCCACTAATGACCATGGCGCAAGGTGACTTTCAGAATAAAGTCCAGGTAAGGAAAAATAAAGGTGAACTACTGCAGCAAAAACAAAGCAGGGCAGGGGTGGTGGTCGAGAGGCATGCGGTGGAGGAGTCACAGGGAGGAGAAGAACTTGACTCCGCCAGCTTCCTTCCCAGACGGGATGTGCTGAGCGTGTTAAACACAGGAGAGTGGGCGATGCCAGGCAGCCCTAGACGTCCCAGAGGAATTTCAAAGGTCTAGATAATATTTGCTTTTCCTGGCTCAGGGAACCCTGCTCACTCAGGGTTTCCTGGAAGGGTTCGGTGGGAGTTTCTGAGGTGAGATTTGCTCATGGCCACAGAGCCAGGAGATGGACAAGAGGTCAGGATACAGTCTGCCTTGAATCCAAATATGCATCACAGTCAGGCTATGGTGAAGGAGAGTCCAAGAGCTTGCTCTCGCTGCAGCTGGTGTTAAGCTCACCTGCAGCCCAGATGCCCATTCTCCAGCACCTTCCAACCACCTTCTCTGGGTGAGCCTCTCATGCTTGGCTCTGCTGTTAATTGAGCACAGGTAGCTCTTTGATGTGAGAACTGTCTTAGGCATTACTGGCCTTATCAACAAGATGCCAGCAGTAGCTTCCCAGGATGACCAAACCAAAAAAGGCCCAGCTCATTAACCAGTGTCGATGGATTTACAGAGGCAAAATCTTCCCTAGTTGAGAAGTCATAATTCATAACTATTTTTAAAAGGTAGCCTTTGAATAGCAGCAATACCAAAATGGGGAAAATTTGTGCAAAATGCAAATGCCAGCCCTGGTTCATGCTCCTGAGTCAGAAACTGAGGGTGTGGAACAAAATTTGAGCTGTGATAAGTCTGTTCCAAGGGTGATGGTGATATGGGGTAATATTTGAAAACCATTGGTGCAGGCCTGGGATGCTTAGCCCCACTAGCACATCAGATCCACACGGATATCTCAGGCCAACAACAAGCAAATAAGATCCAGAAAACCATGCTTGGATACAGCCAAGGGGCAGGCAGGGCCTTCCTAGCATGTGCAAGACTCTGGGTTCCTTTCTCAGCACCACAGAAAAACAGACGAAACGAAAAAATACTTCCGTGTGCCATGCCCCAATGATTTCTAAATTCAGTACAGTCACATGTTGAGCTTGGGTGTAGGATGGGCCATATGTAAGATGGAAGTCTGGTAAGGTGATACTGTCTGGGGATGCTGTAGCATCCCACTTGGTGTAAACACAATAGCTGGGGGTTGCACAACAATTAAATCAGCTAGGGCTCATGCAAGGGACCCTTCATGAAGCCTGAGATGACACTGGGTGCTTGGATCCATCCTTCCTTAGAAGTCCTCAAGTGGCAATACCTGCTTAGACTCCCTAGTACCTATGTTTTCCACCCTTCCACACATTTAAGCAACCCCATCTTTCCTTCCCAGATGAACCCTAGGTCCTCACAGCCCCCTGCTCTAGATATGGAGTCTAAGGCTGGCTCACCCTTAATTCTTTCCCACTCTTTTTTTTTTTAAAAAAAAGTCTCCCTCTAATCTCTGACCAAGCACTCAGGACATTTTCCTGCTCACTGATTTTCTTTCCCCCTATTCAAGTCTGGAGTTATTAAACCACAGCCTGTGGCTGCGCCGTCTTATTGATTTTATTGTAGAGAGCCCAGGGATATTCTAATGATGTACGGCTCAATAAATGGAAACTGGTGGGATGGATATTGATGGCGTATGGTACATTTCCCTGCAATTCATCGGGTCCCAGTTGCTTGGCCAGCTACACATCATCTGTGAAAAAGCTAGGCTGCAGCCCATGGGTTCTGGTCCACCTTGCTGGTGTGGCCTTTTCCAGGCACCAAGGATGAAAAGGACATTATAATAAAGATAATGTGACACTCTGTGCCTGCCTGCCTGTGTGGTTTTACATCTCTTTTCCACATTGCGTGGTGGAAGGATGGACCTGATTATCCTCATTTCCTAGATAAGGAAACAGACCCAGAGCAAGTAGTCGACCTAGCCTACTAATCACTGTGGAACTGGGATTCAGATCTCATTGTTAAGCCTAAACCACCCACGCTACACCATGCCAAAAAAAATAAAAAAATAAAAAACCCAGACAAAACTGGCTACCTAGTGAATTAGAGGCGATGTGAGACAACCTCTCAAAGGGGGAAAAAAAAACCGGGGTCGGGGAAATGGTGCAATTGGTAAGGTATCTGTATTGCAAGCCTGAGAATCTGAGTTCAGATCCCTAGCACCCATACAAAAAGTAGGGTGTGGCAGCTTGTGCTTGAGGTGGAGACAGGAGGGTCCTGAAGGTCACTGGTCAGCTTAGTCAAATCAATGAGAGACCCTGTCTCAAGAGGTAAAGGTGGAAATTGACTGAGGTAAAAAATCTCAGGTGAAGTGAATTCACAGACACACACAGACACACACAGACACACACACAGAGAGGAATAGAGGAAGAGAGAGAGAGAAAGAGAGAGAGAAATAAGTATAAGTATGTATGTCACACACCACACTCATATGTACCAGGAAGAAATAGAAAGAAGCTGGTGGTTCCAGGACATGGCAAAGCTTCCTTCCTCCTCGCAATTACTGACTGCTTCCCTGCAAGGGCTACTTACCATGCTTGGGTAGACAGGGCTGCCAACACATCACAGGGCATTCAACATGACTAGTCTCCCAAACAGACTCCTACTACTCATATTTTCCAAGGCTGCCTAGGGGACAAAGGATGCCTAGGCTGGACCAGGTGGATGCTGCCCTGGATGAGGTAGGAGTAACATCCATCACGGAAGGCTTTGCTCCCGAGAAGCAAGCTCTCCAGTAAAGAGAGATGGTAAACACAGGAACAGCTACAAGATCATCAAGGTCGAATATGCAATGGTGGTCATCATGACTCTATAAATGACCTTACAAGAGAGAGCATCTCCTCTCTGTCCTGATCCAACTTTGTCTCCACCACACTCTTTCTGTCACTCTTTTCAAGGGAGTTCCCAAAGAATTTAGCACCATGAAACCCCTCTTCGGGTTCTCAATGCCCAGGGTGTAGGATCTTTATCAAAGACGCCATCAACAGGAATCAATGTGCCGCAGTTCAGATGCTCGAGTCCACTGTGTCATAGCAGCTCCACTAATCTGACTGCTACTCAAGGAAGTATGGGTATGTCCTTTGGGTTACAGTCTACAGAATGAGTGATGAGGTCATTGGACAAGACTGAAGGAAGAGAGTCTCCATACAGAAGGAACGGTGTGGGCCAACATCACCTAGTGCATCTCAGCATGGTAGATGAGAGGTAGGCCCGTGTGGCTGGTCCACAGCGGCCAACCAGAAGCACTGCATTGCATGGGGATGGCCAGACAGGAGCACCAGTATTTTGAGAGTTGGGTACCATTCTAAGGACTGTGTTGGGAGAGCTGCTACCACAGGCTCGTTTCCCACAGTGGGGAATGGATTGTGGGCAGGTCCCGTTCTGCCATTCCCAAGTGAATAACATAACACATAGCTTCACAGCACAAAGTGGGGAGCAGGCATGAGGCAGGGGTCTTCCGCAACCTCCTGCAGCCTGTGGTTCAAGGTGTTGCTAACGCCTGCTCCAAGATGCACTTCTTGTCCTTTGACCCAGAAGTGGAAGCTTCCTTCCAAGTTCTTTCTGGAGTCTTGGGTTGCTTGACATTTTCTTCTCTGTCTGTACCCTCTTTCCTCTCTAGAAGGGACTCACAGGCTCAATAAATAGGGCCTGAAACCGGCAGTGACTCATCTGTTTTTATTACCTCAGGGCCTTTTGAGGAGCAAACAACTCTTATTTACTTCTCAGGGTAAGGGTTTTGACAACAGGTTTATTTTCTCCAACTCTCCAAGGACTCAGTGAGTAACACTCGAAAGTTAACAGTACATTAATTAATGCCAAATTGGTTGGAATTTTCCTAATAAAAATCCTTATAGTAATCACATTATGGGCCATTAACGCTGCCTCTTGATCATAAACCATGAATATGTGCTGCAGGTGCTCACTTTTCAGCTCTTTAAGAAGGGACATTTCCCCACATTGGCAACCGTTTGTCATGTTAATGCTGTCACAGTGCCCAATTCAGACAGGAGTCTTTAAGTTTTGTTCACTTTGTGCTGGTCCTGAGGCCAAGCCTCCCCCACACAGCACCACATGTGAACCCTGCCAACACTTGCAAGTGAACCGAGCATGTCTGCTGTATAAAGGGGGAAACTGAGGCACACAGGGAGTGAGCATTTGCTGACCACCAAAGTGATGGATTTTCAGTCCAGGCAGCCTGATTCTAGAACTTTCTCTCACCTGCCTCCCAAGACAAGAGTGCCAAGGGAACCTCAGCATCAGGGTCCTCTATGAGGACTGGACCACTAATGTGTTAGGTTTATTTCAACAGTGAGGAGCACAGAGGTCAACCCAAATGCAATGGGTATTTTTTTTTCCTTTTGCCCCAGGATGTGAGGTTGGCAATGTTGGGGACACCAGAGGCATACGGGATAAATTACTGCTGCAGGAAGGAATGGTTATTGAAACATGTACTTGAGAAGGTTCACGGTAGTGAGATATCCCAGGATCCACTCTCTGTCATGGTGATCCCTGGGTGGGGCTTGAATGCAAAGACCACAGACTCTGCACTAGGGATGCTGAGGCCCTGGGATAAAGACAAGGGGGAAACTTATTTTTTTTTAACTCTAAGTACTTCATCTTCTTGGGTGCTTTTGTTTCTTTCATTTCTCTATCTGTATGCAAAGTTCAGACTGCCGAAAATTCAAGCACATAGGACAATGTTAAGAAAGTAAGAAAGGATCCGGGGAGATGGCTCAATAAGTAAAGGCACTTGCTGTCAAGTTTGACAATCTGATAATTTCTGGAATCTATATGGTGGGGAAGCGACTCCCCCAAGCTTGGCAGGTACCATGCACAAGCATCCATGCATCATGGTGCTCTAGCTTGTGCACATACAAATAAATGGAAAAAATTAAAAGAAGTAAGAAAGAGAAAAAGCACTATCCTGGTGTATCTAGTAGGTGAACATATTTGCAACAGTTCTATACACAGATGATACATGTATGCATATATGTAACACATTTCTACATTCCAATTTGCAATATGTCTCCTGTCCCTAGCAATATGCTCTGTCTTTCCCACATAGATGAATATAGGCCCCTCTCTCTGCCCACCCACTTAGCAATATTCACAGAGCAGGTACTGCTAGCAGCTGCCCTGTGGGGTGCCAGAACGCACCAGTGAGTAAACTCACACAGACTCGGTGTCTAAGAAGCTTAGAATCCTAAGCGTCTGGGCTGTGGAGGACAGGCTGTTGGGGGAGAAGGTAATGGTGCTGGAAAAGTTTCTAGAACTTTCCGAGGAAGCCAGAGTGAAGCTAAGACCTGAGACAGGAAGATGGGGGAGGCAAAGAAGGTGTCACTAGGCTGGGGAGATGCTTGAGCACAAAGACCTGGATCACAGTCCCAGAACTCAAGGACAAAGTTGGGTGAAGTGATCCTGGTGACGATGGTGTGGTGGGAAGCAGGGAAAAGGCAAATTCCTAGAAGCTCGAAGGGCCAGTTAGTCTAGTCTATTTGGTGACGGTCTAAGCCAATGAGAGGTGAGGTCTCAAATAAAAAGGTGCCTGAAAAATGACATGCCACTCAAGGTTGTCCTTTGCCTTCCATAGGCATGTGCATGTGTACACATACATGTACACACAGGTGCACACACAGCCATATGAACATGCACAAACACACATATGCCTCCATTCTACACCAAAGAAGGCATTGCTGAAGAGAATAAGGTAAGATGGTTTTAGTTTAAAGAAAAATGAGGGAGAAAAAAGATACATGGGGCAAGGTGTGTGTGTGTGTGTGTGGGACTTTGGCTTGGACTTGGTTTTACTTTGGGAATGTCCTGTATTGTGGGGAGTTTTGCAGTAGAATAATCAAAACATCTCGAGGGAATAATTAATGGCCATTTGGTTCTTTCAGGATTGCCTTCAAAGCCAGTAGCTACAGTGCTTTGGCTGTATTTGGAGAGAATGTGATTTGCATACTACTGCTTTCAAATACATCCACTTGAAGATCTCACCAGGGATCCTCATTCTTCCTTCTGAGATCACACCCAGACCACACCCAAGCTTCTGCTGGATGCACAGTTCTCAGATATGTGGGATGTGTTGTGCACCACACTGTGGCCCACTTTGCTCCAAGTGCAGGCCATGTCTGTACACTCAGTTCATTCACATTTCCTGTCTGCACTTAACACCCTGGTTGGTCAGCACAATCCTTCCTGGGACTGATGAGGATGCACCCCTAGGGGCGAGGGTGGCCAGAAGGCTGAATACAGATGAAAGTTACAGTGAAAGATCATCTTAGGAACCTTCAAGCATATGGCAGCAGAAATTCATTCGTTTATAATGTCATAAGTTTGCTACGTCTTTGTTTGGGTTTGACTGTGACATGTACCCCACAGGCCCATGTGTTTGGTGGTGCAGTTTGGAAAGGTTGTGGATCCTTTGTATTACTCAGCCTAACTAGAAGGGGGAAGGTAGGCCTGGGACAGAACTTAAAGATTCTGTCCATTTTGCTTCCTGCCCAGGGCTTCTGCTTGCTGGTTCATATTGACACATGGCATCACTACCTCAAGCCCCACCACTATTTATGGAGGTGCCCGGCTTCTGTGCCTTCCCAACACAATGAATGGTGTCCTCTAACTGTGAACCCAAATAAATCCTCTCCACATTATGTCTCTTCTGTCAGGTATATGGTGCAAGCAACAAGAAAAGCAACTAATACAAATGTGGGGGTGGGGTGGGGTTGGGTGGAGGGACAGCGCCACTTCTTTAAGGAACAACTACCAAGTGCTGTTACCAGATAACAGACTGGAAAGTCAGGCAGTGGACCAGCCTGCAGGGCCCTCTCCCAGAGAGTCTCTTACTACATGGCTGCATGAGGCCGTGTCTCATCTTGCACCCATCAGAGCCTCTTCTGGCAGCCAGCACTTGGTTGCATGTTTGAAGCCACTGGCTTGAGAGTTCTTGTTTCATTCTACTAGCCATCCTAGAAGAAGAGCAAAAAGGAACTTTTCACCCTTGGCTTGGAACCTGAACTGAAGCCTTCCACCCTTTTCTAAATAAAGAAAAACCCACAAAGGATCTGAAGAGAAAGCACATTGTGAACAGAGGCAAGGACCACTTGGAGAAAACCAACCTGCACGCTTCTGCGGCTTCTGGAGGCTACCAGCAGTGACAACAGCTTCAATTAAATTAAATCTAGTCAGCTCTACGAGGAAACACGTGTAATGTTAATTTCATGGGTGTATCAATGTGTAAACCTAACAGATGATACTTAAATGAGAAAGGCAGAGAGACGACATTTGGTTAAACAATGCATCAGTGGGCAGAATTTGTTGAAACTGCCATTTTAAAAAAATGTGAGCACAATTGAAAGTGGAGCAAGCTGTCATCAGGGCCTAGGCGAGTGAGTGTGTGTGTGTGAGTGTGTGTGTGTGTGTGTGTGTTATATGTAGTTGTTACTGTGGGTACCTAAGGGCTTCCATTGAGCATGGAGCCCATGGGTTTGGCTAGACTGGCTGGCCAATGAGTTTCAGGGATCCTCCTTCCTCCTCCATCCCAGTGGTGTGGTGTGTGCTACTATGTCAGGTTTTTTTGTGTGGGGGCTGAGGATCCAAACTCAGGTCCTTATGCTTGTGTGGCAAGAACTTTACAGCTAGGGCATCTCCCCATGCCGTCTGGTATTTTTGATAAGCTGTTGCTGTACATGTGCTGTGCTATAAGTCAGACGAGTTGTCAAGTGTGGTTTGGGTTAGCCGGTGGGCTGTATTCTCCTCACTTAATCCCCACTCAAACACAGGACACAAGTGCTGTTTCTATCCGAATTCTACCAAAGAGGGAAGAAAGAGACAGAGAGGTTAAGCACTGTTGAAAATGCACAGCTAGTGATAAGGCTGGTATTACAGTCCAGGCTGGGCTCACTCTATAGCCCTAAGCTAGTCTGCCTTCAGTGAGTAAGAGAAAGGTCTGGTGCCAGTGAGATGTCTCAGTAGGGCCACCAAGCCTGACAATATGAGCCCCATAGATACCTTGATCCCACAAGTTGGAGAGAGAGAGAAAAAAATCAATGTCTGCAAATTGTCTGGAGATTCCCACAATGCACCATGGCAGGTGCAGGTGTGCACAATTTTTTAAATTTGTTTGTTTGTTTTGTTTTTGAGACAGGGTTTCTCTGTGTAGCCCTGGCTGTCCTGGAACTCACTCTGTAGACAGAGCAATGACTATTCTTGGTTGTCAACCTGACTATGTCTGGAATGAATTCTAATCCAGAAATGGAGGGCACACTTGTGATCTGGATCTTGAGGCAAGAAGACATCTTTAATGTAGACCTTGAGGCTGGAAAGCATACCTTTAATCTGGGGCACACCGGCTGCTTTAAGCCCATATAAGGACAACAGGAGAAGGAAGGCTTCATTTTTCCCTGCTTGATCTTGCCGTGTCAGCACATCTATTCCAGTTGAGACATGGGACTAGGCAGCTAGGTTCTTGGACTTCCCGTTCACAACTAGCCATTGTTGGACTGTAGCCTGTAAGTCATTCTAATAAATCCTCCCTGCGCGCACACACACACACACACACACACACACATACACATACACACCACACACACACATTAAAAAAAATAGCCTGGAAAGCTACTGAACAGAGAAATGTGACTACTTCTTATGCTTAACTAGGAACACTGCAATCCAGTGTTAAGCACAACAATGCTAGGTTCTGATATGGTGACACACAGCCCCTCGAATCAGAGTGGCCATGCAAGGGTGTGCCTCCTGAAGTGACTTAAGACCCAGCTTGTTTTCATGTCAATTCCGTCTTACACACTGGAGTCCCTCTCTGACAGCAATAGAGGGGACAGGGATGGATTGGATGAGCTCAGATCTAGTCAACCGGCAGGCTAAGAAGTAGCTGTCACCTCTTTCTACTCATGTCCTTGTTTGAGAGACTGAGCCACCAGACCCCATTCGGATGCATGGGACTCCATGACGGAGAGAACAGAATTCCCTGAAACTAACAGTGTGCAGGCTGTAAACCAGCAAGTCTCACTTAGGGGCAGTTTAGCCCTCACTACCCCAGGGACATTGATGAGGTCTAGAGAAATTCATAGTTGTCAGAACAGAGGGAATCAGAATGGCTCATGTGAGATAAAGTCAGGGGTGCTACTGGGCTGTTGACTGCCAGGGTGCCATGCCCCCAACAGCAAGGGCTCAGCTGGTCAGCACATCAAGGGTTGAGATTGAGATCCCAACAGGAAACAATGTGTCCCTTTACGGAGTCCTTGGGAAATAAGAAAAACTACAGGCTCCTGTGTGATCATAGTGATAACACTCCCTAGTGACCACGGTGGCTGCTCTCCTTATACTACCCTGTTAGTGCATATCAAGGGCACGAGGGCCTGGTAGGAATGTCAGTCGTTAGGAAAACAAACAACAAAGGGTGGAGAGGATGTGGACAAAAGAAACTCTTCTCTACTGCTGGCGGGGAATATAAACTTGTCCAGAGGCTATGAAAATCAGTATGGAAACTCATCAAACCAATCAACACAGATCTACCATGTGATCCTGCTGGGACCACTCCTGTGCATATACTGGAAGAACCCACAACTCCACATATTGCACAGAGACTTGCACATTACTGTTTATGACCACATGCTCTTCACTATTGCAAAGTTCTGGTGCCAACATTGGTGCCCAACAATAGAGGAGTGGATCAGGAAACACACTAAGATTTGTGTCTGCAGAAAAAATGGATGCCATTGGAGAAAAGCCTGCCAAGCAAATGAAGGCATCCTTAGAAGGATAGATAGCTCATGTGGTCTGTCATCTGTGGTTCCTAAATTGATAAAAAGAGATCATGTCTGTCTGTCTGTCTAATGAGAACATAGAACATAGTCATGGAACTGCGTAGGTGCAAAGGGGAATAGCAGGAGGGCAAGAGAGACAGAGGGGAGGGGAGGAGGCATTGGAGGAATATGCTCAACATACAATATGTATTTGTATGAAAACCGAAAAATGAATACATTAAGGAAAGGCAATCACCAGAGTGAGTGGGATGAGGTGCTGATGGAAGCCTGCAGACAACTCCTCAACCGCGTCAGGGTCAGCATGAGGCAGCTGTGGCAGTTTACAAAAAAGGGCTGACATTTGTTAAATGCCTCTCTGTGTCTCTCTCGAAAGCCTTGAATTGCAGGGAACATATTCTAAGACTAACCTGTCAGCCAGTGACAACTAAATTACTAACCTTGCCTCCCCCTCTGCCCCATATCCCTGTCAGGTACGCAGCCACATTCTCAGAGAAAAGCTTCCTGGAGAAGTGTTCTCAGCACTGGGAAGGTGACCCTTATGTCAGAATAAAGCCACATGATCAACATGCTTCACAAGGACCCAGGGACTTGGGCTCAGTTGCAAATGTGCATACTGGGAGAGAATGGAGCCTGACCAGAGCAGCCAAGCAGAGTTGCTGGGGCTCTTGCTGAATCCTACTTCTGCCTTTTCCTCGGCATACTTTGTAACCTACTTCCAAGCATGCTTTGCAGTCGTGTCTGGCCAAGAGGCTGTGCTTTTGCCAATAAAACAGAAGTGCCAGGGCTGGCATACCTTCCAGACTTGGATGCAGATGCCTCCTGTGCACACTTCGTGATGTTTCCTCCCCAGCAGGATGTGGAGAGAACACAGAGACAGGCACCTCTAAAGGAGTGGGTGCTGACGTGCTCCAACTAACCTGACTTTCAGGACAGGCGGTGGGCTGGGGATGGCTGCCCAGCCTTTGCTAGGAGCCCTTGGAATACAAGAAGCTCAGACTCACAAGTAGAGTGCTAGCTTTTAAGGAGGACCCTCCAATTAGACATCATGTTGTGATCAACGATTCTTATAACATACACAGAGAGACAGAGAGAGAGAGAGAGAGAGAGAGAGAGAGAGAGAGAGAGAA
>LOJH01031717.1:4614-16079 GCA_001685095.1 Ellobius talpinus
ATTTCTTTCTCAGCTAGTTTATCATCTGTGTATAGGAGAGCTACAGATTTTTTTGAGTTAAGCTTGTATCCTGCCACATTACTAAAGGTATTTATCAGCTATAGGAGTTCCCTGGGAACTTTTGGGATCACATATGTATACTCTCATTTTATCAGCAGAGGGCAAAAGTTTGACTTCTTTCCAGTGTGCATCCCGTTGATCTCATTTTGCTGTCTTGTTGCTCTAGCTAGAACTTCAAGTACAATATTGAATAGATACTGAAAGAGTGTACAGCCTTGTCTTGTTCCTGATTTTAATGGAATTGCTTTGAGTTTCTGTCCTTTTTGTTTGATGTTAGCTATTGGATTGCTGTATAACACCTTTATCATGTTTAGGAATGTTCCTTCTATCCCTGATCTCACCAAATTCTTTATCATGGAGAGGTGTTGAATTTTGTCAAAGGCTTCTTCAGCATCTAAAGAGATAATCATGTGGGTTTTTTTGCTTTGTTTTTTTTTTAATTTCAGTTAGCTTATATGGTGGATTACATTGATGGACTTTTGTATATTGAACCATCCTTGCAACTAGGAATGAAGACTACTTAATCATTGGGGATGATGTTTCCGAAGTATTCTTGAATTCAGTTTGCCAGTATTTTAGTGAGTATATTGTATCAATGTTCATAATTTGTGTTCTTTGGACTTGATTTAATTTTGGTTTGTGGTATGTACCCAGAAAATTGTGCATTTCCTTTCAATTTTCCAATTTTGTGTATAGGACAGGTTGTTAAAGTATGACCTGATGATTCTCTTGATTTATTCAGTGTTTGATTTTCATTTCTGATTTTTTTTAATTTTGATATTCTGTCTCTGCATTTTAGTCAGTTTAGATAAAAGTTTGTCAATCTTTTCAAACAACAAACAACAACAAAAACAAAAACAGGCTAGTCAAAAACCCTGTATAATAAAGAAACATCTGGAGGCATCACCATCCCTGATTTCAAGCTCTATTATAGAGCTACAGTAAAGAAAAAAGCTTGGTATTGTCATAAAAACAGACAGGTGGACCAGTGGAATCGAATCAAAGACCCTGATATTAACCCACACACCTAAGAACACCTTGTTTTTGACAAAGAAGTCAAAAATAAAAACTATAAAAAGGAAAGCATCTTCAACAAATGGTGCTGATATAACTTGGTGTCAACAATATAGAAGAATGCAAATGGATCCATATCTATTGTTATGCATAAAACTAAAATCCAATGGATCAAAGATCTTAGCTAAATCCAACCACACTGAACCCCAAAGAAAAGAAAGTGGGAAATAACCTTCAATTCGTTGACACAGGAGGCTACTTCCTAAATATAACACCAGTAGCACAGACACTAAGAGCAACAATTAATAAAGGGACCTCTTGAAACTGAGAGGCTTCTGTAAAGCAAAGGACATGGTGAACAACACAAAACAACAGCATACAGAATGGGAAAAGAGCTTCCCCAACCCCATATTGGATAGAGGGGTGGTCTCTAAAATATACAAAGAACTGAAGAAACTAGACATCAAATTACCAAATAGTCCAATTAAAAATGGGGTACATATCTAAACAGAGAATGCACAACAGAAAAATCTTAAATGCCCAAAAAACACTTAAGGAAATGTTCAATATCCTTAACCATCAGAGAAATGCAAATCAAGACAACTCTGAAATGCCATCTTATGCCAATCACAATGGCTAAGATCAAAAACACTGATGACAGCTTATGCTGGAGAAGATGTGAAATAAGGGGAACACTCCTCCATTGCCAGTGGGACTGCAAACTTGTACAGCTGCTGTGGAAATCAGTATGGTGATTTCTCAGAAAATTAGGAATCAATCTACCTCAAGACCCAGCAATACCACTTTTGGGCAAATACCAAAATGAGACACACTCACACTACAAGAACATTTGCTCAACTATGTTCATAGCAACATTATTTGTCATAGCCAGAACTAGTAAACAACCTAGATGTCCCTCAAGCGAAGAATGGATAAAGAAAATGTAGTACATTTACACAATGGAGTAAGACTCAGCGGTAAAAATCAACAACATCTTGAAATTTGCAGGCAAGTGGATGAAACTAGAAAAAAAATACATCCTGAGCGAGGTAACCCAGACCCAAAAAGACAAATATATTATGTATTCACTATTCATAAGTGGCTATCAGACATAAAGCAAAGGATGACCAGCCTACAGTCCACAACCCCAGAGAAGCTAGAACCCTCATCCAGAAAGAGATGAAAACAGATGCAGTAATCCACAAATAACCACTGGACTGAGCTCCTGGAGTACAATCAGAGAGGGAAGAGCGATAATATGAACAATTGTATCAAATGTAGGGAAATCCACAGAAAAACCTGGCCTGACCTAGTGAGAGCTCACTGACTCCAGACTGACAAATGGCAAACCTGCATAGGACTACACTAGGCACCCCTGAATGCAGTTGACCATGGTGTGTCTTGGGTAGTATGTGGGGCCAATGGCAATGGGATCAGGACCTAACCCTAATGTATAAACTGACTTTGTGGAGCCCCATCTCTATGGAGAGACACCTTTCTCAGCCTAGGCATAGGGAAGAAAGCCTCGATCCTCCTTCAAGGAGGTGATGGGGTGGACTTAGTTGACTTCTCAGGTAATGCTTTACCCTTTCTATGGAGCAGACGGGGGTAGGAGGATGGTGGGCAGAGATGGAGGAGAGGAGGGAGGGGGAGTTTGGATTAACATGTTAAATTAATTAGTTGGTTAATTAATTAATTAAAAATATAAGTTAAAAAAGGAACTGGAATTTCAGATCCACCTAGTGATACTGCCAGGTATTAAACAGGGCTCTGGTGAATAGGAGGTGACTTACTGAATGAGCAGAGACCTTTTTAAAAATTCAGCAAATTTACTTGGGAAACAAAACAATTAAGCACTGTGACTATACCTGGTATGTGTCACCCAACACTGAATGACATAAAAATCTTCTACAGAAATAGTATTCATATTGACTACAGAGGTTTCCCCAGTGCTTATCAGCGGATAAGTAAGTGGATTCACTTAAACATGCAGGTTCTCTTCCACTTATGATGAGATGAAGTTTTAGTAAACTCTGGTGACAGAAAATACCTAGCAGGTGAGGATGTTTTAATATATCTGTATTAATATCTATAAGAGAGTTGAATGTCACTGCTTAGCACCACAGAGCATGGGCTGCTTACCTCTGATTGTGTGCTCAACATGCTTCATAACCTAGCTTCTGCTGCTGCCCAACAAAAAACAAGAGAAATTGCCAACTTTGTTGTAGTGCGAATAAAAATGGCCTCCATAGATTCACAAGTGTGACTGCTTAGTCAACAGGGAGTTGCACTATTTGGAAGGATTAGGAGGTATGACCTTATGGAGTAGATGTGGTCTCTTGAAGGAAGTGTGTTCCAGGGTGTGGGCTCTGAGAGTTCAAATGTTCAAGTCGGACCTAGAGGCTCTTCTCTTTTCTTACTCTCTGGGGATCTGGGACTCTCAGCTGCTTCACCAAGTCTGTTGTCATGCTTCATCCCGTGATATTGGCATAAATCTCTGAAACTGTTAGCAAGCCCCAATTAAATGTTTTTTATAAGAGTTGGTCATGTTGTCTCTTCACATTAATAGAACACTGACTAAGACGAACCTCATGCAAAGCAAAACTATCAGAATGTGAAGAGTAATTTTCATTGAATGGATGTTTTCTTTTATTTTTCAATAAATAGAAAAATTCTAAAGGTAACTAAAGTAAGCTTAAGCTGAGAATCCCCAAAACTTATATGCTGAACTCATTTTTCAAGCACACCATAACAGACATTCATCATCAAGGCCATGTGTGACTTTTAAGTATATAAAGAATATCTCTGCCAAAATAAAAATCAAAGAAGGAAGTGAATTGGTGAATTTCATATTTTCCTTAATCTTCTGAGAGTGAAGCAATTTAAAAAGTCAAGTAATTTGATACATGCGTGAGTGTGTGGGTGTATGTGTGTGTGCGCATGTGTGCACGTGCATGGAGGAACTTGGAAGGGGATTGTTTGCAGAATCAGCTTGTGTATCAGAACTTCTTGGTTGGAATCTCTGGTTATCTATTTTTTAGTAACGTGTTGGAGTCAGATTCCTGACTTCAAGGTGGCAAAAATATGGTTTCGTATTTCTAAAATAAAAAGTCTAAAAGATTAAAACATTTCTCTTAATCTTGCTGTGAAGCAGCAAAAATAAACTGCAGGAATACACGCAAGGAATGAAGTTAAAAAGTATTGCACAGGATTTTTGGAGGAACTGGGAGAAGAACAGAGGCATTTTAATAAAAGATGCAGAAATTTGAATACTGAAAATTGGTATGTAATTTCACAAAAAGGTAGCAAAATTGTGTATTATTTTGGATGAGAACAAAACTATGCCTATAGTATTTTGCTTGAGAAAGAAATTATATATGGTTACTAGTAAATGGTAGTATTATCCTGGAATCAACAGAATTCTGTAGTTGGGATAAATTAGGTCTGAAAATATGATTATTACAAAGAGAATGGATTGTTTGGAAAACTCTCTGAGGAAAGGAAATGTGTTCACACTGGACCTAAGCAACTAGAAACTTAATCTTTCATAATCAAATGAGGAAGCACTATAGATCTAAATATTCTTGGGTTCTGTTGCCATTTTTCAATAGAAGAGATGAATGTATTAGGAATTTTTTATCTTTTGATAATTTTAGAGTATATGAATGAATTTAAGTTGAGATGCAAAAAATATTTGTGGTGGAGTCCTGTGTTTGACAGTGTTCACTTTTTTCTATTTTATTTGTCTATTTTTGAGGTTACAATTTACTATGTTTCTCCCTTCCCTTTGAATCCTCCAGATCCTCCCATAGACCCCTCTCCACTCTCATTCTGATTCAAGATCTAGTTTATTATTCATTATTATTGCATGAATATATACTTGTATGTACATGTATATTGCTAGACATAACGTGTTGAGTCTATATAATACTTGTGTGTATGTTTAAAATGCTGACCATTTAGCAATAAAAAACAATCGATATTCTCATCCCTGGAGAAGAACACCTCTGCTACTCTGTTTTTCTCCATTGCCAGTAGTTTTTTTGTATAGGATTGAGGCCTCCTTGGCTTTACCCTATCCAGTTTGTCATGTCCATTTGGTGAGCTCTTATGGATGTGGCTTCTAAAGTTACTCAGAGATACAACTTTATAGCAAAGTCCCCAATACTCTGACTTTTACAATATTTGTTCACCATCTTCCACAATGTTCTCTGAAGCATAGGTGTGAAAATGTATTGTTGATGTCCACATTGGGACTGGGCTCCACAACTCTGCATTTTGATTGGTTGTCATTTTCTGTAGTGATCTGTGTCTGCTGCAATGAGAATTTTCCTTGATGAGAGGCAAAGACTATCCTTACCTATGGATGTAGGGCAAATGTTTACCAGCAATCATACCCAGCTATGATGCCAATGACCAGCATGGCACAATAACCCTACTGGTACATCAGTGATACACATGCCTTGGCAGTAACCATTAGTTCTTTAATTGGACTTAAAACTTGCTCAAGTTTTAAGGATATCATGCTTGGTACTGGAAACCCAGCAAACTACTCAGTGCTAGTGAACTCACAGTTATTGTAGGAGACTCTTCAACCACTAATTACTAAACTAGCATAATTTCTGATAAAAATTTATAATTTTTATAACAGATCAATAATAAATTATTTTATTGATGTTTCGTTATACAGGAAAGCTAATGGCTGGGCCTAGGGAGATTTTTATTAATAAATTAGCAAAAAGACCACAAGTGAAGACTTAAAATACAATAAAATACAATTCATTTTTTAAAGTAAATGTTTTATACCAGTAACGAGCCATATTTATTGAACACCTTTATACACACTATGGCTACTTCATAGAGTTTGAGAGTCCATAGGAATATAACAATACAGACACGTGGCAAGCAAGCTGGGCATGGTGGCTCATGGTGGTACTATCAGTGAGGCATGGAAAAAATTAGGAATTCAAGGCCAGCCAAGAGTGCACGAGGCTATCAAATAAAAAAAATTTCAAATGTGGAAGAAAAATAAATGTCACAAACCCTGCTTCCTTTGCCCCATGTTGTCTTCTTTCCTTCAGCCATCTCTGATGGGTCCTCAGTGCCACGTGCCCTGAATACACAGGATGTTGATTCTCTGTGGTCCCTATACATCCTTCACAGGAAGTGTCTGTACTGTTCCCTTAAGTTGGAATTTTTAGTGCACATGACTGAAGAACCATGCGAAAAGCATGTGACTAACCCACAGGCAAAGGACAAGAAGGAGAGAAGTATCACAACAGCTTTCGCTTTATTGACGCCAATGTGACCTGGACCTCTGCTTCACTCACTAGATACCAGAGATTTTCCATTCCTGAGTCACTGGACCCTTCTGACGCAGAAACTGGCAGTGAAGTTAATAACTGAAAAAGACCCCGGAGGAAGAGCATCCACGCTTGCAGGTGCAGGATGAAACAATTGTTCCTTTGACAGAAGCCACGTAGAAATACAAAATTTTCTTTCTGACTTCACAAGACTCTCTAGCTGCCCCCAGTGTCCCATTGTTCTCCCTGCATGGTCCACCTCACTGCATATCATCTTGTTCCTAGCCATGTTAGCAGTGTCTGATACCATGAGTTCTGAGATCCCAGGTGAAAGATGGGTCCCAAGCCTTCCACGTCTTCAAATCAGAAGTCATGTTCCCTATTTATGGACATCAAGGACAAAGTATGGGCCCAAGTTCAGAGACACAGCGCTCAGGACATTTATGACAGGTATGGTTAGCAAAGGAGATCCTCTTGGGCTGCCTTATGGCTCTGAGTGTATCCATGAGCTCAGGGCAAAGAATGGAAAATCTCTCTATGAATCTGTAACCCAACTCATTATTAGTACTGCTCTCCACTCATCTTCCTCAAGTTGGCTATATGGTGCAAAAGGTACTTCAGGATGGGCATGGAAAAGTAAGTCGTTGTCATACAAGTTGACCTTGGTGAACCGAAATTATAATTTTTACTTTTATGCAGTTGAATTAACAAGGGTGAGAATGACCAGCTCTTAATTTTATACACACACATATATATATATACATATATACACACATATATAAACACTAATATATATGTATATATTTATATACTAACAACATAATGGACTCAGCAGTTTGTTTTTCAACATATTTGTGCATATGCATGTATGCATAATACACATTTAAGAACTATAAAATTAAAATAATCAAAGAAAAATGCTAAGAACTTGAAAGTGGGTCATGGGCAGAATTTGTGGTGGGCCAAAGAAGTGGCCAAGTAATATAATTCTATTTCCATTGAAATATGCTGAATTACAACAAGTTTATATTATCTTTTGTAGAAATCTGCTTCAATAAATCTAGAATCACCATATGAATCTTTACTTCTCGGTGGATGTAATGGAGCTTCTTTGTATAGAACTGTTCATAGAGTGATTAATGCAGTAAGGACTCTCACCAAAGAAGGAGCATCCATGTCCATACTCCCATCAACGATACAGAGAAAAGTCTAAGAAATGGACCTTCTGATGGACTTTATGCCGTGTTTCAGTGTTTTCTCCTCCTCTTTCTTCTTCACTTGTTTGTTTGGATGCCATTATCCCTATTCTCATCAATGCCTGACTTCTTTGTTCTTTTTTTATTGGGTGTTTGTTACTGCTGTTTTCTCCCTGTTAAGAAACATCAAGGTTGGATGAAAAATATATTAAAAGCCGGGAGTAATTAGGAAATATAGCAACAGAGGAAAATAGAACTCATTGTAGAAGCAGATTCAAGTCTGAGCACAACAAAACCGGTGGGGATTTAGAGACAATTTAGAGCAGTTTCAGTGTAGGGATCAATAAATGCAAAGTTACTGACACGATGTGGCTGAGATAAGCGGAGGTTCTGTCCAACCCATTTAAAAAGATTGCTGCTAAAATAAGGCAGGTGATTAGACGTTCCTCAGAGGGTGGCGGGAAATGAGAAAGTCCGCAGATATTTTATTTGTTCAGATAACAAGGAGGAGGATTTTATAAATAATTATCAGAGCTCTTTCCAAAATTCGGTGATATAAGCCCTGTCACACATTGTAGATACAGTCATAGAGGCTTCTACCCTGATGAGAGTTAGTGTCAGAGAGAATCTTGGCCTGTCCTTCTACAGCATATTAGAATCTTGCTAAAACATTATTTACTCCATCCAACTTACTGCCTCTCTAACTCAAGTACTGAGAACTACAGTCAAACTTCTGAAAAACAGATTTATAGGTCCTCCCTTAAAGGAAATAAAATAATTTAATTTAGGAAATACTTCAGGGAGTATTAAGGTTCTCTCATCACACACACAAAACTTAGAAATTTTTAAAAATTTTTATGTTATCAAATGAGTATTTTAATGGATAAGAGGTTATTCCAAAAATATTCTACTCTCAGTGGAATTCCCTGCCATAAGAGTTCCATATTTAAAAAAAATAAGTCAAGTGGGTGTTTTCTGTCTAATTACAGATTTTTAAATACTAATGTTTTTCTTTAGGCATATTAAAAATAATGAAATTTTTTCCCTGTTAGACAAAAGCAACATATCTAAATTGTGTGGAGAGTCAAGATTTTGTATTAAATAGGTTACATAAAAAACATTCAGAGGGAGATACTTATTCCTTTTTCAATAGACTATTGTTTTACAAATCTGTGTCACATTTAGAATAGCATTGTTTGGAAGGCTTTGCTGTGACAAAGCTCTGAATAGTTTTTATGTGTGGCCCTGACTATTTCATCTCCAAGACAACCAGTCACTAGCATATGCAATTTGCTTATCACAGAGTTCAAAACATCTTGCTTATACAGTTAGTTTTTCAAGGTTCTTTGGGTTGTTTTTACAGATTTATATTAAACCATTACTTTAATATGTATTTCCCACAGGTGTAAAATTGAACCTAAATCTAGACAAAATATAATACAAGGTGTTAATTTTTTTGGAACAACAAACCTCTCCACCGATGCAATAATTTATTAGACCAAATCAGACAGAATTGGAAGATGCCTGGGTTTAATGGATGCCAATGCTCCTGCGTGGCCCCAGAAAAAACACAGAGATGGGTGTAGGAGAATAAGACTGAACAAAGGAGAAGGAAAAGAGGAGACCACATGTCCATTCTCTGGGGGGCAGTTTAAATAGCCTGTGGGAGTGATCTTGAACCTCCCTGGGGAAAGGTTACCATTTGGAGGGCTTTCATGGAGGTGGAATCTGGACTGTGGCCACTCCCAGGGAAGGGAGCTTGGAACTTTTCACTAAAAATTTCAGACTCCTTGTATATATGGATGCCAGAGGGCTGGAGTGAAGCCCCAAACCAAACATTCTTTTGGATAAAGGGGTGTCAGCTCTAGTCTGGCTACTTCCTGCAGGCATGGGCAATGTGGGAGAGGGGAAAAGTTGAAAGTTGGTGGGCTCACATTCAGCAAGAGGTGTGGCTGGAGAGGCATCCCATTTACTACTATCCTGGAGACCTCGGGCAGATGTTCTTTGAGGAAGATGAGAAGGCAGGTGGCTAGAAGAAAATAATATATTGTTATTTGGGCCCTATGAATGGGGTTGGCCATGGCAAGGGTCATTAACTGCCAGAAAGAATGAGGCAGAGAAGCGCCCTGCTTGTCCAGGAGAGGCACAGGTGAATAAGTGGGCACAAGAACAGATATGTCCTTTTAAAACCAGATTTTAGTTGTTAGGTGTCCTTTTGAGCCAAGAGAGTTGGTACAAATAGTGAAGAGTGAAGTCCTAGAAGCTGTTGCAGGTGTTGGCATTGTCTGGAGAGCCCTTAGCAAGTTGATCTTGGCCCAGACAGCAGGAGTGACCTGTAAAACCTGGGCATCTTTTAGTTTGGATTATTGCATTGGCAGAGAGGTTTGTCCATCAAGAAAAACTTAACACAAGGCTCTAAGGCTTACTATAAAATTATCATTTGGCAAGTTAATGTGTAATACCTTGCTGTATTAGATAGGGATTAATGTGTCCAGTACAACTCTTGTTCAGACTTACATTGACAAAAATCACTCTTGTTTTGACTTGGATTCATCTGTGGACTGCTCTTTCATTTCTTGTTAGATTACCTTGGAATGTTTATACATCACAAGGTCACTGTAGTGCTCCACTATCAATTTTCTAAAATACAATTTTCGAAAAAAAGGATAATTTTCTAGAGGTTAGCATCATTTTATATATATATATATATATATATATATATATATATATAAAGTGGGATGTATTTATTGTGTTAAAGACTAGGAAGCAAGGACAATAGAAGTTATATTAGTAAATCTGTCCAAAAACGTCCCTCAACAAACAACAAACACACGAACATTTCTGTGAGAAATCTGTGTAAGCACGATGACCAGCACATAAAAGTGAAAGTTACAGTCTAATAAGCAGAAACGTAAAGCTAAAAGTCTATTTGAGAATCATAAACTTGAGCACTTTGGAAGATTTTGTAGTTATCTACTAAAATTTTCAGCATAGACTGAATAAGAGCCCACTCCTAGGGAGATCATTGATGCTGGAGACACTCACTACTCTTGGTTATCTAAACTGACATAGTATCAAATTCCTGAAAAGAATTTTGTACACAGACAGAAACATGTGAGTGTTAGTTTTAATGAAGAAGCCTCTCTGAAATGAAGGATCATGAATGCAGAGACTCATGGCTGCTTGAGATGCTGAGCATAAATGAGAACTAGTGCTGGTCTCTATAAGATTCCCACAAGAGAGCAAAGGTGAGATGCATGTAAGAGCCATAACATAAAACACAATTTCATCCTATAGACTTTTAAAACAACTGTTGTAATTATGAACTGGCAACTTTGGTTTAGTTTCTTTTCCCTTTTAAAATATTTTATTTGTTTTTGTTTGTTTGTTTTACATCCCTACTGCGCTTTCCCTTCCCTCACTCTCCTCACAATTTCTCTCCCCCATGCCTTCCTCTGTTCCAACACACCAATCCACTCCTCCTCCTTTCCTGTTTAGGAAATGACAATTCAATATCTCTCATAGTTTTGCCAAACTTCTAGATATATATTAGTAAGTAACATCCAACACTCCATAAAAAATATCAACCTAGAGTAGAGTTTATTGCCAGCTATGTAAGTTCATCGTTCAAAAAGAGGTGAAATGAGTCTACCACATTAATAAATTAGAAGAGATAATTTATTGAGATTATCAATAAATGCTTAGACAATTTCAGACAAAAGCAAATACCAATTTCTGACACACTCAAAGAGACTTCTATCCAATTATTAATGAAAAGGCCTCTACCTCTCTACCTGAAGCTGTGTTTAGTTGATATCCCAGAGAGAGAAGGGGGGTAAGAAACTAAGAGACCATGGATGCAAGCCCAGACTACTATATCCAGCCAAGCTTT
>LOJH01031718.1:4713-16747 GCA_001685095.1 Ellobius talpinus
TCAGCTGTAGAAATTTCCGGGTGATGTTCTTAGGGTCTTTTATGTATAAAACCACAAAACCTGCAAATAAAGATACTTTTACTTCTTCCTTTCCAACCTGTATCCTACTGATCTTCTTCATTGTCTTATTGCTCTAAGACTTCAAGTGCTATATTGAATAAATATGGAGAGAGTGCACAACCTTGTTTTGTTTCTGGTTTTAGTGGAATTGCTTTGGGTTTCTCTCCTGTTAAATAGACACTAGCTATATGCTTCCTATAAGTTGCCTTTATTATGTTTAGGTATGCCCCCTTGCATCTCTAATCTCTCCAATTCTTTTATTATGAAGAAGTATTGAATTTTGTCAAATTCTTCATCTAATGAGACAATCGTGTGGATTTTGTTCTTTCAGTCTGTTTATATAGTGGATTGCATTTGTTAATTGATGTATGTTGAACCATCCCGGCATCTCTGGGGTGAAGCAAACCTAAACTTGGCGGATGATCTTTTTGGTGTGTCCTTGATTCAGTCTGAAACTATCTTTTGAGAACTTTTGCATCTGTGTTTATGAGTCAAATTGCTTTGTCATTCTTTCTTTGTTAGGTCTTTATGTGGTTTGGGTGCCAGAGTAACTGGCCTCATAAAATGAATTGGGCAATTTTCCTTCTGTTTCTGTTTTGTGGAATAATTTGTGGAATATTGGCACTAACTCTTGTTGAAAGTTTACACTAAAACTATTTGGTCCTGAGCTCTTTTTCGGTAGGGATGGGGGGCTTTTAATGACTGCTTCTATTTTATTAGGGTTATAGGTTTGTTTAAATTGCTTATTTGATCTTGATTTAACTTTGGTAAGTGGAATGTATTTAAAAAATTGTCCATTTCTTTTAGATTTCTTAATCTTGTAAGCATAGGTTTTAATGCATGAATTTATGATTCTCTGGATTTCCTTGGTGTCCATTGTTATGCCACTGTTTTCTGAACTTGGATGTTCTTTATGCACCTTTTAGTTAATTTGGGTAAGCGTTTGTCAATCTTGATTGATTTTATCAAAGAATCAGCTCTGTTTCATTGAGTCTTTGTATTGTATGTTGTTATGTTTTATATATATATGTATGTACACACACACACACACACAATTTTAGCCCTTGGATTATATTTTGGTATCTATCTTTCGGTGTGCTTGCTTCTTTTTGCTCTATAGCTTTTAGGTGTGCTGTTAAGTTACTAGTACAAGATTTTTCCTTATATGAAATGTAGACACTTAGGCTATGAACTTGCTTCTAAGAACCTCCTTCATTGTGTCCCTGAAAGTTTGGGTACATTTTAAATTTATTTTCATTCAGTTCTAAAACGTCCTTACTTCTTTCTTAGTTTTTGTCTTGACCAATTTTTCATTTTGTAGTTCAGTTTCCATGAGTTTGTAAGCTTTCTGTTGTTTCTGTTGTTGTTGAAATCCAGCTTTAATCTGTGGTGGTCTGATAGGATGCACAGTGTTATTTCAAATTTCATGTATCTGTCGAGACTTGCTTTGATTTGGAGTACATAGTTAGTTTTTGACAAAATTCCATGACATGCTGACAAGGAGGTATATCTTTTTTCTGTTTGTGTGAACTGTTCTGTAAATATCTGTTCGGTCCATTTGGTTCATGATGTCATTTGGCTTCACCGTTTCTGTTTAGTTTGTGCCTGCGTGACCTGTCCACTGCTGAGAGTGGGGTATTGAAGTCTCCCACTGTCAGTATGTGAAGATCAATATGTGATTTAAGCTGGAATGGTATTTCTTTCATGAACTTTGGTTCCCTTGTGTTTTGGGAATAGATATTAAGAACTGAAATGTCCTTTTGGCGGATTTTCCTTTCATGAGTATATAGTGTCCTTCCCCATCTCTTTTGATTAGTTTTGGTTTGAAGTCTATTTGTCAGATATTAAAAAGAATACACCAGCTTGCTTTTTAGGTCCATTTTTTTGGAATATCTTTTCCATCGTTTTATTAAGAGGTGATGTCTAAATGTTATGGTGTGTTTCTTGAATGCAGCAGAAAGATGGATACCATTTCTTAATCTAATTTATTAGTCTGTGTCTTTTTATTGGGGAAATTTAGGCCATTAATGTTTGGAGATATCAATGAGAGTTGTTTGTTAATTCTGGTTATTTTGTTGCTGTTGTTGTTGGTTGTGGTGGTGGTGGTGGTGTCTGTGTGTGTGTATGTTTCTCTTTTGATTTACTGGTCTGGAATTATTTATTCCTTGTGTTCTCTTGGATGTAGTTAGCCACTTTATGTTGGAGTTTTCCTTTTAGTTCCCTCTATAGGACTGGATTTGTAGGTGGCTATTAGTTATATTTGGTTTTATCATGGAATATCTTATTTTCTTCAGCTATTGTAATTCAAAGTTTTGCTGGGCATAATAGTCTGGGCTGGCATCTGTGATTTCTTATTATCTGTGGCATATCTATAAGGCTCTTCTGGCTTTTAGAGTCTCCACTGAGAAGTCATTTGTTATTCTAATAGGTCTGTCTTTATATGTTTCTTGGTATTTTTTTTCATTGCAGCTTTTAATGTATTTTTTGGTACATTTAGTGGTTTGATTATTAGGTGTCAAGGGGAATTTCATTTCTAGTCCAGTCTATTTGGTGCTTTGTATGCCTCTTTTACTTTGGTTTTTCGAAACAGGGTTTATCTGTGTAACAGTCCTTGCTGTCCTGGAACTTGCTCTGTAGACCAGGCTGACCTCAAACTCACAGAGATCCACCTGCCTCTACTCCTTAGTACTGGGATTATAGGCATGTACTACCACTGCCCAGTTGCTTCTTGTACTTTGGTGGGCATCTCTTTTTTTAGGTTAGGGAAATTTTCTTTTATGATATTGTTTAAATATTTTCTGTGCCTTTGACCTGTGTTTTTTCCTCCTTCCTCTATTCCTATTATTCTTTTTAAAGGATATTCTAAGATGTATGTATGTATGTATGTATGTATGTATGTATTTAATGTGTATGAGTGCTCTATCTACGTGTACAACTTTATGCTAGAAGAGGCTATCAGATCCCACTAAAGATGGTTATGAACCACCATGTGGTTGCTGGGAATTGAACTCAGAACCTCTGGGGAGAGCACCCAGTACTCTTAACCACTGAGCCATCTCTCAAAACCCTATTCCTATGATTCTTAAATGTGGTCTGTCCATAATGTTACAGATTTCCTGGATGTTTTGTGCCAGGAGCAATTTTTGTTGGAATTTTTGGGAATTCTTATGTATAATATCATCTGAAATAGGGATAGTTTGACTTCTTCTTTTCTTATTTGTATCTTTTTAATTTCCTTCCCTGACCTTAGTGTTCCAAGCATTATATTAAAGAAAAAATGGGATTAGTGGACGTCCTTGTCTTGTCCCTGATTTTAGTGGGATTGCTTCAAGTTTTTCTGTATTTGGCTAGGGATTTGTCATATATCACCCTTATTATGTTGAAATATGCCCCCTTCATTTCAGATCTCTTAAGAGTTTTGTTACAGAATGATGTTGGGTTTGTCAAAGACCTTTTCTGCTTCTAAATTGAGATGATACTGTGATTTCTCTCCACAGGGTCATTTATTTGATGAATTATATTTTTTGACTTCAATGTGTTGAATTGTCCCAATTGTCCCTGTATGTTTGAAGTGAGGTCAATTTAACTTTAACAGGTTATATTTTTGATGTGTTATTGAAGTTATTCAGTGTTCAAGTGCTTATTCAGAAATTTTCCATATGCATTCATTCTGGAAATTGGTCTATAAATTACTTCTTTTTGTGTGTATCTGTGTCTGGTTTTGCTAACATTACAATGCATGCCTCATAGAAATATTTTGGAAACATGTCTTTACTGTTTTTATGGAATATTTTGAGAAGCGTTGGTTTTTAATTCTTCTCCAAAGGCCTTGTGGCATTCTGTAGTGAATGCAACCTATTTGAGAAACTTCTAAATTACTGATTCTGTCTTGTTGCACATTTTAGGTTTGTTTATATTAATTATTTCATCTCAATTTAACCTTGGTCAGCATGTTCATTTTTTTTAGATTTTCAAATTTGACAAACTCTGTAGGCTTTAAAAGTGTCTGTTGTAATGGTTCCATTTCAAATCTAGTCTTATTTGGTCTTTCTCTCATTTTATTTTGTTTAATTTGGCTAATGGTTTGTCAGTTTTGTATTTTCAAAAAAAACAATTCATTATTTCATTGATTCTTTTTATAGTTTAAAAATTGTTTTGTTAATTTCTGCCCTAATTTTAGTTATTTCTTCTATATGATAACTTTGGATTTGTTTTGGATTTTTTGGATAAATTTGGATTTTTCCAGTGCCTTGAGCTTCATCATTAAGTTACTGATTTGATATCTGTGATTTTTGTAGTGTAGGCAAATTGCACATATAAACTTTCTTCTCAGCACTGCGCTCATCATGTCCCTTAGGTTTTGATTTGTTTGTTTTTATTTTTATTTAATTCTAGAAATATTTACTTCTTGAATCTTTCATCACTCAGTAGTGCAAGTGTGTTAAATCTCTTGAGTTTGTATTTCCTGATTTTCTCTTAGAATATGGGAAGATTTTTCTGTTTTCTGTACTCACTGAGGCTTTATTTATCTCCTACTTTGTGTTCCATTTTCAAGTAAATTTGTGTACTGCTGAGGGGAATTGTGTTCTGTCGCATTTGGGTGGAATGTTCTGTGGATGTCCACTGAGTTCAGTTGCTCTATGGTGTCATTCACCTCCAGTATTTCTGTTTTATCTGGATGGCCTCTGCCTTGGTATAAGTAAGGCATTGGAGTCATCTACTATAATCATGTTGGAGTAATTGACTTAATTCTAGTATTCGTTATTGTATGAAATTGAGTGTGCCCAAGTTTAGAGGCTTTAAAATTAAAATATCTACTCAGTAGATCAGAATGAAACAATTATCTTTATATCCTCGGATTAGTTTGGCTTGAATTCTGATTTGTCAGATAGTAAAGTAGTGACACCTACATATGTCCTCATCCTATCTTCTTGCAATACTTCTTTTCCTTTCTGTTATTCGAAAGTAGTATCTGTCCTTGGAAGTAGAGTGTGTCTTCGTAGACAGCAAATGGATGGATCCTGTTTTCTAATCAAATTAAGTAACCTTTGTTTTTTAATTGGACAGTTGATGCTAGTGAAATTCAGAAATCTTATTGAAATATGTGTATTGCTCATTTGTTTATTTCTGTTGCTTTTTTTCTTTGTCTTACTTTGCAAAAACACGTATCCTAGCATTATATTATTTTCCCTATGACGTCATGGACACAGTCATCCTTCAGGTCAAATAGTCCTTCCTGAATTTCCTATAAGACTGGCGTGGTTGGGCTTATATTTTTTAGTGCATTGTGATTGTGGGAGGTTTTTCTTTCTCACTCATTTATGAATCATAATTTTTTAGGTAAAGTAATCTAGGTCAGCACCCTCTCTTCTTTTTCCCTGTATGCTATGTGTTTTAGCTATGGTATGGTGCATTATTTTGTTTGGTGTTCTTTGTGCTTTTTAAATGAGCATATCTTTTCATAGATTTGGGAAACTTTCTTTTATGATTTATTGAAAATACTCTATATGACTTTGCCTGGAATTCCTCTATGCCCACAGTTTGCAGATTTAGACTCTTCCTGATGTCCCAACCATCCTTAATACTCCACTCATATGTTTCTTATTACCATTTTCTTTGATTGATTAAATTCCTCTATCTTGTTGTCAAGCCCTATTACTCTTTCTGTATAATTCTTCTACTTTGTGAACCTTATCACTGAGCTATTTCTTAGGCTTACTGGATTCCTCTCCTTCATCTTCATTTTAATTTTCTTCAGTATTTCTATCTCTTTATTGAATTTTTTTATATTGTTTTAGTTAAGGGTTCTATTGCTGTGATGCAACACCATGACCAAAACAACCTGGGGAGGAAAGGATTCATTTCACTCACACTTCCATGTCAAAGCAGTGCGGGCAGGAGCTCATCTAGAGCAGGAGCCTGGAGGCAGGAATTGAAGCAGATGTCATGGAGGCATGCTGCTCACTGGCTTGCTCCCCATGGCTTGCTCAGCCTGCTTTCTCATAGAATCCAGAATCACCAGCCCAGGGATGACAATGCCCAAAATGAACTCTCCCCACAAAATCACTAATTAAGAAAATGCCTTACAGCCAAATCTTATGGGGGCTTTTTCTTTATTGGGGCTTCCTGCTCTCTAATGGCTCTAGCTTGTGTCAAGTTGACATAAAACTAGCGAGCACACATTTCATGGCCTGTCCTCATTTCATGCAGGTTTTTGTTTGTGTTCTCTTGGGCTTCAGTCAGGAGTTTATGCCTCTCTCCTGTAAGCTTGTTGCTCTTTCAACTAGTTTATAATTGTTCTTTTGAATTCTTTATCTTGTTGTTCTCATGGAGACAATTACTGTGGAATTGATAATTTGAGGAAACAACATCCTGCCTTAGTTGGTTTTAGTCTTTCTTTTGTATTATGTGTTTTTATTATGAAACTCGGGCTTCTGGAGTTAGACTGTAGCTTGTGGCTTTTGATATGAGTTTTTGGCTCAGAGTGACAGATGGTGTTTAGATGGGTCCTAGGACCATCCAGTCAGTCCTTCTGCTAGATGAAAATCCTGATGGAAGGGCAGAGAGGGATGGAGCGAGGGCTTCTAACCAGCTGTGTGGGACCTCTGCAAAGTCTGAAAATGGTAGCAGGTGGCAGGCAGAGATTGGGATGAGAGTCTGGGGATGTGAGCTGAGAGGAGCAGGGAGGGGCAGAGGTCTTATTGTACCATGTTGTGTGGCTCAGGGTTTCTGGAAAATAGTGGGTGGCAGGCAAGGAGGGGCAGAGGTCTTATTGTACCATGTTGTGTGGCTCAGGGTCTCTGGAAAATAGTGGGTGGCAG
This sequence comes from Ellobius talpinus, assembly GCA_001685095.1. Classification (NCBI taxonomy): domain Eukaryota; kingdom Metazoa; phylum Chordata; class Mammalia; order Rodentia; family Cricetidae; genus Ellobius; species Ellobius talpinus. Next base: position 11,595 of record LOJH01031718.1, read on the forward strand.
GCAAGGAGGGGCAGAGGTCTTATTGTACCATGTTGTGTGGCTCAGGGTCTCTGGAAAATAGTGGGTGGCAGGCAAGGAGGGCCAGAGGTCTTATTGTACCATGTTGTGTGGCTCAAGGGTCTCTGGGAAACAGTGGGCAGCAGCCAGGACTGATGGAAGTCCCAAGAGGTGAACATAAACATTTTTATTGATAAACATTCTAATATATGGTAGTGAAAATTATAAAACTGAGGTATTTTGGATAAATATGACCTAAAGTATTTAAATTTTTTCAAGGGGTTTCTGAAGTATGAATAATTCCCGAATTTTGTATCACAGGATTTTGTGTTGCTATGTAATATTAGTTGAATTTATTCATCAGAAAATGCCCATCATCTATGGTGTATTTCTAAGGTCACACGCTAATGTTAAGCATCATTATCAACGGTATTTCAGACAGGTGATCATTTCCAGAAGTCATGTAGCATGGTACACTGCTGTAATCTCTGTGCTCGGAAGGCTAAGGCAGGTGGAAAGCCATCACGGGCTGCATACTAGTTCCAGGCTATCTCGTCTACACAACAGAGCTGTCTCAAAACAAACCATCAATACTACTGTTCTTGATTTTTCCATGTTAAAAACTTTTCATATTGCTTTTCAAAACTTAAGCATTAGGGGCTAAGGGTGACAGTGGTGGGATGTGCCTGCCTGCTATACACTAGGCCCTGTATTCAATCCCCAGGACCCCCTCTCCCCACCGAACGGACAAGGTATTTGTTTATACCTTAAAGAGTAGAGTAAGAGTTTGCATGGATGGTAATTGATGTCCAGAAGAACCTGCATAGCTGCAGCATACGACATCTTATCTAAACTTAGGACAGGATGAGGCTGAGGGCAAACTGTTTTCTTTAGCAATTATGAATCCTAGGCTCAGTCCTCAGCACCACATCAGCCTAGCATGGCGACTTGTGCCGGTAATTCCAGAACAGGGGAGGATCAGAAGTTCAAGGTCACTCTAGGCTAAATAGCGAGTTCAAGGCCAGCCTGGGCCACCTGAAGCCCTGACTTTAACGATGTCATTTGTACATCAGCTGCTGTTGGAATCAGAATGCTTTGTGCAATTTAGTTTAAGCAAAACTTTTTAAAAGGTTGCATATTTTGCCCATGTATGTAGTCAACATGGACATAATTCACATGAACCTTATGAATGTCCATGCCACACTCTTTTCTAAAACTAACTTGACTAATATCCTAACTGTAGGAAAAGAAATGAAGACGTTTGGAGCGTTTCCGACTCCTGTGACTCAGTCCTGCATCTTCTCTCCAGTAGAAGACCCAAACTAAATATTTCAGATTCTGTTTATCCTCTGTTCTTTAATCTTTTCATTGATGTTGGTTTGTACATATGCCACTGCTATAATTTATAAATAAAAATAGCCATCCATATTTACTATATACTAGAACAGAATGGAGTTGCTTTTTGGCTGAGAACATTTTAACAAGATTTTAATATAGTATTGTAGCAGTGTTTTAAAAACATTTGTATAAGTTACATGTATGATATTCACAGTATGTGATTATTTTTATGCATAAGGTGAGTGATTGTTGATAACTTATTATTAAGTATTGAATTTCCTCGTGTTACCCTTGGTTTAAATATGTATGGCTGGAAATTAACTGAAGTACTGTGTCAAAATAAATTATAAGCTCAAACTTTAGTCATATTTTTTAAGCATAGTGAATTTGATACACTTCTTCCTTCATAATTTTGATACTCTTTGCAGTGAATTTGATATATAACACTTGCTAAAGATACCATTTTTATGGAAAACATCTGGGGTATTTATAATTAGTTCAGGATCTGTAGTGTTGGTTTCAAAAGTTGTTGGATTCACAGAGAAAGAAGCTTCTCTTAATGACGAGAATCATCAAAATTAAGATGGAAACCCTTTATGGTATTGGTCCTGTGGCTTACAGGATAATTTTAGCGTATTCCAAAAGGAAACGAGGGGTAACTTGTACGTAAAGTGCCAGACCGGCACGTTACACCTGTTAGCGGGCATCGTTTGGAACAGCTGTGTCTTTTATTGTCAGTAAACAGATGCAGAACACACTGGAATGTTTAAAGCAATATGTTAATCCTGCTTTCCCCTACTGACCATCTCACAGTATAGTGATTAAGTATTGGCTGTGCAGCTGTTGCTACAATTATAGCATTGCTTAGTTAATTTCTTCTTCCCAGGCCCAAGTCTTCTAAAATTTTAGGAAATAATATTTAATCTTGAAGCATTTTGTACTGTAGCTTATTGATACAGATTCATTTCTAAGGATAAGTTACTTGAACATTGTGAAGAATTCCTGCATGTGAGATTCTTAAAAATGTCTTTGTAAATTAATGTTCTTTGACAAATAATTTTTAATGTGCTTTTAAATTGTTATTAATTTGTTCATGAATATAAAGTAAGTTTTAATTTAGTAACCTAAATTTTAGTGTTGAAAATTTCAATCAAGGAGTTGAATAGGAAGTGAGTCTCATTACGTATTTTCAAAGCAACATGTAGAGCATTTTCTTAGAACAGTGACTTCACTCAGGCAGTACACCATGCAACGTTTTGATTTATAGTATAAATTTACACATAGACAGATGACCCTCCTCCATCAATTTATAATAACCTCCTTGTGATTTAATTATGCTTTAATTCTTATCATTTCACCTTGTCAGAGAATCTATTTAAAATATTATGTAATTATCCAGTTTATATACAATTTTAAAGATCATTTGTATTAGCTGAAGTTATTAATACTTAAATTTGTTTTTAATATGTGAGATTTAGTGTATAAAACATGTTAATTGCATTATAATACTCTTGGCCTCATTTTTAGCTGAGGAATTTCAAGCCAGGAGGCATGAAGCAAGTTGGCCAATGCCTTAACTCTAGGAGGTAGTGATGCTTGGATCTGACCAAGGCATTTGAAACTTAGAATTCTTTTTCTTAGCAACTGTGTGTTTTGTCTGCCGTTCCATTTAGCATGAACATGCTATAGAATGGGCAATGTCCTGGTTTTAGCCACTCTGTGCATCCCAGCATGGTTATTAACCGTTTAGACAGAATTGCCTCAAAGTGAAGTATAGGGAAGAGTAAGACCTCCAGCACTTGGTCTCTCATCACACAGCTGCAGCCCCTCAGGGGTGCCCACCACACAGGGGTGGGCACAGGGACCCTTGGAGCAAACGCCTGGAACGCCCTGCTGAGACTGTTTCCTTTCCTCTGATGGCACTTTGTGGAGGTGACCCCACAATCCTGCTATCCTTCGGCCTCAAAACAAACGTTCTTTGCTTCAAGAGACCTTGAAGAGCAACACCATGTTCTTTTTACCTAGTCCCTGCTGTTTTACTTATGCCTTCACTTAGAAATATTAGTTACTATTGAAATTTGTTCTTGAAATGATTGCCTTCCATCGGGTATTAGTGCTAACTGCACCTACATTTCTTTTCTCATGTGTGAAATAGGAAAAGAATTGAGACTCGGATATACTAAGCTAATTAAACTGCTGTATAAAGTTCATGTGTGCTCGATTTTTTTTCTTCAGAAAGCAAAAACAAACAAACAAAAGCCCAAACTAAAAATCTAAAACCATTTAGCTAGTCATTTTTGTGGAGGGTAAAAGATGCCCATCTCCAGCATCTGCTTCCTGCCATGGAGTTTCCCTGACACCGACGAGATGCTTTTAGGATTAACTGGGATCAACAATGTCATGAAGTACTGCAGGAGGAAATTTAATACAAGTCCATTATGAGATAGGCCTCTGGAGGTAAAATGTTCTTACATGCAAACTCTATGAAATAGCATATGGATAGAAAACATTTTATTTGCAGGAAATATTGTGAAAGTTTTAACGTATTATTTAGTTTTAAAATGAAAACAGTTCCATAATATTTTTTTTGCTAAAGTTAATCGGCAATTAATAGTTTTTTCAGCATTACTATTTTCTAAATTGTGTTATATGTGTGCATATTTGTGTGCATGTGCTTGTGTGTGTTTTGCAGGGGTGTGCACCTGTGTGCACATGTCTCTGGAAGCCAGAAATCAGCACTGGGTGTCTTCTGTCACCCTGCACTTACAAAATGATGGACTATAGTGATATTTTACTTGTGTTTTAATAAATGAAGCTTGCCTGGAGATCAGAGTGCAAAGCTAGCCACGTTAGTCAGTTATACAGACCAGGCAGTGGTGGCACACACCTTTAATCCCAGTAGCTAGCCATAGAGACTGTGCGGTGGTGGTGCACACCTTTAATCCCTGCACTAGAGAGGAATATAAGATGGGAGGAGACAGGAACTCGGAGTCTCAGGTACAGTCTGAGGTTTGATGGAGAGTCACTCTGAGGACAGGATCGCCCCTTGGTTTGTCTGAGCCTTGGTAGAAGTAAGAACTCCCTAGTGGCTTGGCTGTTGTGATTTTCTGATCTTCAGCTTGAACCCCAAAATCTGTCTCTGGGTTTTATTATTTGTGCTACATGGGACTTAATATTCAGACATGCATATAATGGTTTTTTGTATTTGTGCTACATGGGACTTAATATTCAGACATGCATATAATGGTTTTTGATCAAATGCATCCCCATTCCTTCCCTTCCAATTTTGCCCCGCCCCCTTACTTTCCCATCTCAACCATGGCTGTGTGCTCCATGTGTCTCTGTCTCTAAATCTGCTGAATCCATTTAGTGCTGCCTGGATGCACATGCACTGAGGCAAGGTAAGTGTCGCAGGGTCTGCATCCCGGAATAAAACCACTGTCCCTCACTAGCAGCCAAAAGATCCTCAAAGATGGGTGGGGCTGCATGAACCCCTTCCCAGCCCCTCCTTGGATTTTGGCTGGCCTGATCTGGTGCAAGTCCGCCTTACTTTGGAGAGAGGGGTTTTCACTGAACCTGGAGCTCCCCACTTTGGCCCAGTTCCCAGGGCCCCTCCTGTGTCAGCCTCCCCAGTAGTGAGATGATGAACATGCTCACTGCTCCTGGCTTTTGCTTGGATGCTGGTAGCTCCACGCAGGCACTCATGTTAGTGTGCCAGGCATTTTGCCCACCCAGTCATCTCGAAGTTTCTAAAATTACTGTTTTATTCATGTATTGTCTCTAATTGGTAACTGTAGACTTCTGGTTTTTCTTTTGTT
>LOJH01031719.1:1621-18368 GCA_001685095.1 Ellobius talpinus
GGAAGAGCAGGCAATGCTCTTAACCACTGAGCCATCTCTCCAGCCCCCAAGAAAACATTTTTATTTGTTTTGTTGTTAGTGGTGTTATTTGTTCATTTGCTTTCTTAGAGACATGGTCTCTGTGGCCCAGGCTGGCCATATCCACTATGTAATCAAAGATGACCTTGGAACCCTGGTCCTTCTGTCTCCATCTCCCACATGAGGAATGTTGAACTGGGTCACTATGACTAGGAGAGAAAAAAACTTAGAAGATACTTCTAATAATTTAAGTCAAAGAAACATGTAGATCTGTATATAGACAGGAGTAGTACAGGAAAAATTTCAACTCAGAAATTATTTTAAAAGATTTATTTTTTATTTTAAATATTTATTTGCTTTATATGCATGTCTTAGCTATGCTTTCCATTGTTGTGATGAAACATCATGACTGACATCCAGTTGAGGAAGAAAGGGTTCATTTCATTTTACACTTGTAGTCCTTTAGCCAGGAAGTCAGGGCAGGAACCTGATGGCAGGAACTGATGTTAGCCATGGAGGGGTGCTGCTTACTGACTTGCTCCTCATGGCTCACTCAGCCAGCTTTCATATACCATCCAGGACCACCAGCTCAATGGTAGCACCACACACAGCTGAGCCCTCCTACATCATCCATCAATTAAGAAAATGCACCACAGGCTTGCCCGCAGGCCTCATCATGTGTAGGAATTTTCTCAATTGACGCTCCCTCTTTTCAAATGACTAGCTTGTGTCTACTCGTCATAAAACTGGCCAGTACAGTGTATGAGTGTCTGCCTGCAATATGTCTGTGCACTATAGGCATGCAATGCCCACGGTGGCCAGGAGAGGACATCAGATCTCCTGAGACTGGAGTTAGGGATAGTTGTGAGTTACCATAAGGGTGCTGGGAATTGAACCTGGTTCCTCTAAAAGAGCAACAAGTGCTCTAAATACCTGAAGCAGCTGGAGAAGTCATCATATTACTTTGCTAAATCAACAATAAATTCAGGTAATAGTCAAGCCATGAAAGATAACATAAAGCTAGTTGTTTACTAATTCTAATTCTGACATCGATTTTTTTGGTTTGGGTTGTGCACAAGACACGTTCAGTATTGAAAGCATGAAGTTTAATGTGAAGTTCCACAGCTTTCATCCCAAATGCCAAAGCTAACTCTACAGAAGGTCACTCAATTTTGTAGACTTTGAGTCTTAATTTTGGTGTGTGACTTTTTAAAAAATCTATTTGCAAGGCTTTATAAATAAAGATTATACAATAAAAAAGTAATGACTATTTAAACTGTATGGCACTGAAAATTCAAAAGAAGGTGATTTGAAAGTCAATGCTATCCGTCTCACCTTAGAAGTCTGATAAATTGCAAAATAAAGAGATAAAAACATAAATGCAAGTAGGGATAAATAAAACAGAATGAGAATACTGTCTCAAGAGCGGTTACTTTGAAAAGCATCCCGTAGGCAATGCAAATGCACACGTCACTAAAGAGCACTGATTGTATGATTATATCAGTAAATTTCAAAAGGTAGGTAAAATAGCTTTCCTGAGAAAGCAATTTGAATTGATGAGTAGTAACCAAAGCATTTTGTCCCCTGCTTCACCCATGACCCACAAGCACTAACCCCAAATATCTGGGCCATAAATTCAAAGCAATCTAAGATACACACAGAAAAAAATAAGATGTATAAGCTAAGGGAAGGTATGAATTGATTATTAGCGATTTAGCCAATTCACACAAATTTTCAATTCAGTCATAAAAGTGGCATAGTACTAATTCTGAGTATTTCAGAAGGAATTCCTATGAATAGACAACCCAAGGAAATTTATATATCTGTCTTGATATATACAGTAGGCAACTGAGGCCACAATAAGATGTGAGATTTCCCATCACATAAAATATTTACATTTTATTTTGATGAAAATTCTTCTGTATAGAAGGCCTTCATTCCATATCTTGACTTCCCTCTTGCTCCTCACTTTCTCTATGGATCACTGAAAGAAACATATCCAACTCCTTATTGATTTTGGCGCCAGGAGCCACTCACTGGAAATCAATGGCTTTCTCTTCAGTAGGTGTGAAAGGGCTGAGTAATTGACAGGATGCGCCAGGGTTGGGGGAGAATGCTGGCCTTAGGGAGGGCTCTTTTTTTCTTAACTATCTCAGATGTCAACCTGCCTTGCCACTAGGATCTCTGCATCCTTCTAAGGCAGGGGTTCTCAACCTTGCTAAGGCTGCGACCCTTTGACACAGTTCCTCATGTGGCAGTGACTCTCCAACCGTATAATTATTTCATTGCTACTTCATAACTGTAATTTTGCTACTGTTGTGTGTGAGTCATAATGTAAATATATGATATGCAGGATATCTGAAATGAGACGCCTGTGAAAAGGTCATTTGACCTCCTCAAAGGGGTCGCCACGCGCATGTTGAAAACCGCTGTTCTAAAGTGTGGTCATAATCTTCATAGTTATATTGCAAAGCTTTGTTACATCCTATTACCAAGGAGTAGCAAAAGAGCCACGATACTACTCTCTCTTCCAGAGAAGTTTCTACTGATCCCTGCACCTATTTCCAGGTAGACAGAGGGGCGCGGAGGTCATTGCCGTATGCTTTGAGCTCATGGTATGAGAAGATGATAATCCAATCCCTGGGCAAGTCAACAGAACCCAGCGAAGGGCTACTTGAAATGGTGTCTGCCTGTGGGGCTTTAAAAAATTACAAAGACTACTTTAAAGCGAGGAAATGTATGAACTGATCTACTTGAATTGCTCCTGGGTTGTCTTTCCTAGATCAGAGGGTGACTACTGGACTGTGGTACCTGCCACAAGGATGGAAAGAGGGGCACCATGAGACCTTGCACCTTTGCAGCTTGTCCAAAAGAAAAAAAAAGAATTTTTTTCTTTTTTGTACCCCTTAATGTACAAGGCTTCCCTACATGGAAAAATGTTACATATGCAGAAAACCACACATCTCTTTTTGTTTATACCTAGGGAGTTTATTCTTTCTTTTGGCCAATCCTTGAAAAGATTTAAATACTACCATGGTGTGGATGGATGGAAGTAAGCTGGATGCCATGACAAAACCCCATCATTGGGATTGCAGGGTTGCTATTGAGAGTTTTATAGAGTTCCTACTAGGAAACTTGTTTCCAAAACAAGAGTTATACAGATGAGGGCTGGAGAAACAGCTCAGTAGTTATCAGAACTTAACGTTCTAACAAAAGATGCAGGCTTGATCCCCAACACCCACAACCCCCCCGTGACAGCAGTTCCAGGGAATCTAATGTCTTCTTCTGACCTCCACGGGCACCAGGCATGCACAGACAAACATGCAGGAAAACACAAATACACATAAAATAAAATTAATAAATCTAATAAAAATAAAAAAACAGTCGTTATGAAAATGAAAATCAAGTTCTGTTAGGTTGGCAAATTAATGGCCTGAAGTTAAGAAGATGACCACATGGGGGCAGCACTCAGCTGTGCTCAGTGCTGCTTAAAGTAACAAAGTAATTCACACCATCCTAAGGCAAGTATTTGTACACCAGTATATTGGTTTCCAATTTTTTTTTCAGAAAAATTTATGACTGCAAAAAATCATTAATATTTATCTCTGTAGTGTCAAGTCAATGAAAAGGGGGAATTCATCAATACTCCCTGCCAGCTTAATCATTTCCCCTCAATATTAGAAGATATATGGGTTTTTTTTTTAACTTCTTCATAACATTTAGGGGTCCATGTAGATTTTTCTAAATGCCTTATTTACACAATATCTCTAGTTTTATGAAGATAAATCCTTTTGGATTTATTATTATTTTTTATGATTTTTTTCTCCTAAATTCTTTTACTTTAGAAAAATTGGGAAAATTTTAAACTCAAAACTTCATGAGGTGGGGCCTAGATAAATGGTTCTGTGGTTAAGAGCTGGTACTCTGCTCTTTCAGAGGGCCCTAGTTCAGCTCCGAACATAGACTACCTGTAACGCCAGCCCAGGGGATCCGATGCCCTCGTCTGGCCTCACGTGCACAGACCTACACATACCTATAAATAAAAATAAAATAAATCTTAAGTAAAGAAAACACTTCATGAATGTGTTGTGGGTTACCAAGTCTCACCTACCAAAACTACATTTTTCTTCTCTCCTTCCAGCAATGTCTACCGTTATGCAATAGTAGCCCATGGGTGGGACTTTGCTATGCGGTTTCAGTTCTGCATCTTTTCTGCTTTCCACTGGCTCCGGTAGAGATGTCCTGGCCACGTGTCTAAGGGCCAGGTGTCTCTCCGAAGGTGACAGCAAGAAGCAGAGTCCTTAGCCACCCAGGGCTGCCTTCCAGGGACTGCTCATTCCTCGTTATAAATGCAACATGTTTCTATTATTCCATGCTTGTAATTCCAGCTTTCTGAGACAGCAGGAACTTGTCCTGGCAGAAGCTCCTGTTATATTCTGGGCAGGAATTCAGTACCTTCTACACTTTATCACGTGGAATCTGCAAAAACCCTCTATGTGAGGTAGATCTGATTCTTAATTCCATTTGATAATGAGTTACACCAAAAGAGGTTTAATACGTGGCCAAGGTCACACAAGATAGAGGCCTGCATTGCTCTCAGCCATAGTGTTGAAGGCTCCATTTCCCCCAAAACTGGTGCTACAAGCCCCTTGATTTCCCCTTCATTAACCAGCTGCTCACAATGTTCCATTCTAATTCTCACTTTTATTTAGCACTGAATATTTCCTCCCCCACATATACAATTGCTCTGTTTTCCTTTGATTTCCCTTTCAAATCCTTTTATACAAGCCTTTATTTATGATAAGACCTTGATGTCTTTTCTTTCTCTTCATTTTTCTCTCTTATCCTCTGTCAATCTGGTTCAGGATCTTCAGGCTCCTGTGGCACTAACTGAGCCTCCATCTCCATGCCTGGGATCCCATATTCTTATTGCTCTTTGCTTTGGATGTTGCTGGGGTGTGTTCTCACTTCCTGGTAACACCTGACCACCCCTCTGTTCATCTATAGAGCGTTCTCTATCCCTATCTTCAGCAACGCTCCTTGCAACAGCAAGCGACTTGATCCCCTAAAATAGCAGTGGTCTCGTGAGCAGAGACAGTCTGCTTCTTATGCGGCTGTGTTTCAACTGGACTGGTGATGGACCCAGAGTAGGTCTTCCATAAATGCATTATCAATGAGAAAATAAAGAAACGAGGTGGAGAGGAGGGCTCCCTAGGCCAGAGCCTCACTTGGTTCAGCTCTAAAGATATGAATTCTAGAAAACGAAAGAATTCGTTTGTCGTGACTTCTTTAAATTCCCCTAGCATGCCTGTTCAGCAAGGAGAGGTTGGTCCGTCCCAGCGCAGCATGTTGTCCAGGAGAGGCGTGGCGGCAGCCGGCTGTTGTGGAGGCAGGTGCTTGCATCTGAAGACTTGTGCTTTCAAGTACACAATCTGCTCCTTCCCACAGGATATCAGTTTTTATAAGAAACAGGTCTTTCACAGCTGGTTTCTGTGAGTAGGGACATGGGGTGATGCGGGGGTGCTTGTCGTGAGTGGATGTACAGCGTGGGTGGGCACAAAGACTCCTGATGGAGGCGAATTTACAGTATGTGTGTTAGGATGAGTTGGGATGACTTCTCAGAGATTGTGGGAACCTGGCTCACTGTTTGTGTTTTCAGACTGAAGGTCAAGTCCCTGAGACCCTCCCCCATGTGGGGGGGTGCAAAGGGGAGATTTTAAGGAGTTATAAGGAAGAAACAAGGGGAGTCATGCCAATCTCTCTGAACCGTTTTAAAAAATGACTTTGCTTTACAAGTATTTTTAAATTATTTGCTAAACCAACACAGAAATTAATGGCTTCCATTATAGAAAATTCATGCGTGTATGTCATTATGCCGTAAACACTTTTTCTTCTGGGAAATGGGCTGAAGGAGTTGCGGAAGTAGTAACCCATGGCAAGGATGGTGTGGGTCTGAGAACTTCAAAGTGGGTGAGTGTCCTTCTTCATTCTTGCTTCCTGGATGCAGACTGCTGTCAAGATCTTTAAATCCATCATGGAAAGCTCTCTGCTATCTGTCTCTATGTTCTATTTCAATGGTCATCACTGTGGTGTGAGCTCCTGTGAGCATGAGTCGTCAAACTTACTGTGACAACTTCCTCTCCAACCTCCATGCCTTTAGGCTCAGCATCATCTAACCTCTAACCTCCCCTGCGTGGTGCAGCTTCTTAAACATCTCTATTGAGCTGGCCCCAAGTTCTCCATCCTTCTCTGTCCTTCAGAGTGTTCACTGGGTTCTAATATGTACAGATTCTCAGTAGAGATTCAGTTTTCCTTCCTCACAGTATCTTATGCTCTTCCCGTCAGTTAACGTTTCTGTGACTGTGTCAGGGGACACATGGAAACTCTTCTTTCTCTGATCACTTTCTTCATCTGGTCAGACTTTTTAAAATGACAGCTTTGTCAGCCTTTTGGCCTTTGGCTTGCTCAAGATTTGTAGTGTGGTGTTTGACTCTTTTGGGGGCCCACCACCAAGCTTCCATATAAATACATGGAGACTTATTACTACTTATGAATGCCTGGCCTTAGCTTAGCTTGATTTGTTCTTACCAGCTTTTCTTAAATTACCCTTACTACCTTTTGCCTCTGAGCTTTTTTCTTTTCTTACTTCATGTATATTACTTTCACTCTTACTCCGTGGCTAGCTGGGTGCCTGGGTGCCTGGTCCCTGACATTCTCCTCCCCTTGTTCTCTCGTTGCTCCTCTTCTTCCTCATTTTATCCTTCTATTTATTCTTTCTGCCTGCCATCCTTGCCTATCCTTGCTCCTACCTTGCTATTTGCCATTCAGCTATTTATTAGGACCATCAGGTGTTTTAGACAGGCAAAGAAGCACAGCTTCACAGAGTTAAACAAATGCAGCATAAACAAAAGCAACACACCTTAAAATACCATTCCCCCCAAAAGATTCTTCAAGTATCTCACCTAGTTTTAATCTCTCCTCCCTTCCTCTCCGCAGGTCTCAACTCTTTCTGGCTTCTTGTAGGCATGGTGGTCAATGCTGCCTGGTGTTTCCTCTGGCTCTGAATGCTTTGGTGTGTTGAGGAGGAGGAACATAGTCCAGCCTCTCTTCTTTGAGTCGCCGATGTTGTCATCTTCTCTTGGAGGTATTCTCTGTCTCTGTGTGTAGCATCAGTTGTTAATAATAACCTCTGGAGTACAAGCCCCAAATGTTTGTTCTGAAGAAAGTGCGTGAGGCTCAGGGGTGCCCAAGGGAGAGATGTGGGTCCCTGTGGAGGATGTGAGGTCCTGGGGTATTCTACAGGGGGATGCAGGATCCCTGGGTGCCCTCTGGAGGCTTGTGTCCTTACATGGGTCCATTCTGAGCTTCTTTCTTAGTTGCCTTACTCTTCTATAAAGTCCCACTCATTGCTACTATAGGGTCACTCCCTGTCACCTTCAAGATGGCTCAGTACATCTCCTCCAGAATGTCCACCTGACTAGCAGGAACCTCAAGGCCATGAGGCACCCTGTGGCAGTCATGGGAGCTGCCCAGACCCCTTAGTCCTGTACTCCTTCTCCCTTTGTCCTTTTATTTTGCCTCAAAACATCCACAAGGCAAATGCAGTCGCAGTTTGCATTATATCCCTCAACCCATGTGTGGCAGTGTCCCTTACCCTTGTGGCTTGAATTCTCTGTTGAAGGCGAGACCTTTGTGTCCTGAGTTACTTAGTTGAAGGCGCCCTCATTTGCCTTGAGTTGGCTCAGACACACACTCCTCAACGGAGATGAAAAGTGCACAGAATTCTCCTAATGATGCCTGTTTCCCTGGGATGGAGTGAGAGTTGCAGGGCAGCTGAGGTGCTCAGCTAACTCATAGCTCCTCAGTGACTGCCTGACCTTCCGGTTGATAGACTGTGCTGGGGTCAATTGTTGACTTTTAGCTTTAAATTTTAATGCTCACATTGGTGAAATGGTAAAAATCTAACCAGGCATTCTTAAACGTTCTAGAACAGCATATTCTTATAACAAGAACAACAGTTAGACTTCAGTACGACTTCCAAGGGAGTTAGTGCACAAAGCCCCTGACTGCATCTTGATCTAACCCTTCCATTAGCCAGTTGGTTGTACCTGGAAACTGTCGGCCTCCTTTTAGAAGTGAAAGTGACTAAGGCTAGATAAGCTATCAGCTGTCCCAAGGCCATGACCCACATGATTTCTATCTGTCCACTCTCAGCCACCGTGGAAGACAGTTCCCCACCCCCCCCATATACCACATAGTTTACTTCTATCCTCCATGTTGAAATTGGTCTTGAGAGTTTGTCCAATCAGATATGTCCATCCCATACACGAGAAAACTTCTGCCTACAAATGACCCGTCAATATCAACATGTTTTTCTCAGCACTTCCCAGAAATGCTACACATCCAAAGCCTTGTAGGGTGCTTTTAGTCTCTTTCCGTCCAAGCTTTGGTTCTCTGTGGTGTCATACCCGCTTGAAGTTTATACCAGCGCTTCCACCACAGCTGCTCAGCCCCTCCCCATCCCCCACCTTGGCATTGCTTTAATCACCTGTGGTTAATTTAAAAGGCAGTGTCACAGCTTTACTCATCTTCTATCATAAGTGCCTAGAGGAACACTTACGGTATTTTCTCATGTGGTATTTCAACTCACTTTAGCATCTGCTGTTGCCATTCTTTCATTTGCAAGAAGGTAACCCATTAAATGGATGGAAAGAGAGGAGGCCAGAATTAGAACCTAGAAACTGGAGAGCTTTTGCAATACTCTCCTCAGCTGGTAGAACGTCTGTGAGTGATTGAGTGAGCACCCTGGATGAAGGAGAATTTTGGTCAGGTCTGAGAACTGGAATAGCCTGAGTCAGCTGTACTATAGAGACAGAGGGAACTAGATGGCAAATAAATACTCTCAGGAACAAGATGGCCACTTCATTTCCAAAGAAGTTAATTTGGATTGCAGCAATTTTGCAGTTGTTTCCCCAAAGGGCTAAAGAAATGGCCCAGCACTGTCTAAATGATGTTCTTGGTTGCCAGAAGTGACTTTGTGTGTGTTTCAGGGCACAACCTTCTGCCACCACTCTGGTGACAGCAGGAGAAGTTCACCTCAAGAACCTTCCCGAGAGGCCCACGTGGTGCTCCCATGGGACAAACCCTGTCTATGGTCAGGACAACCCACACTGCTCCTGACGTGAAAGGATTGCTAACACAAATTAACCAAGGTGTCTTTCTGTTCTCATGAAAGGCAAGCCACCACCTCTCTTTTTCCTCTCTCTCCTCCTCCCTCTCTTTACTTTTCAAAGGCATCATCACAAGGGAAGAGTCTGGGAGTTAATGGTTCTGCTGAGATGCTGCAGCAGATCCAGGACGTTGCTCCCCACCCTCTCCAATACTGCCCTTACACGTCACTTACAGGATGCCCAAGTGAGTTTTAGGAAAACAGTGGCTCATATTTTATATTCATGAATAAAAGAAATGACTTGTGATAATCTCAGCATGAAAATTGAAAACGACATATGAAGGCCTGGCAAGATGGGTCAACAGGTAAAGGTGATTGTGGCCAGCCTAGTTATTTAAATCTGACCCCTGAGCTCCACATGGTGGATGGAGAGAACTGACCTTCACAAAGTTGTCCTCTGGGCTAATGCACCCTAGCGCGGTATATGTGCACCCATGCACGCACATACACTCGTGCAAAAAAGTCAAGGGAAAGTTCGTATAAAGAACGTATCGAGAGTGAAAATCTCTGAATCAGATGGGAAATAGAAAATATGCATTTTTCTTCTTATGTGGCCCCAAAGAATACTGGCCTTATCAAACGCTTCCCAGGATCGGCTGTGTCCTGTAGGGCCTGAGCACAGCGAGACTGTCACCAAAGGGTGATGGCAAACCCTCTAAGACCACAAAGAAGTTGTGAGTGTAAGTGTGTGAGTGTGTGTAAAAGAGACGGTGTATGAGTGGGTGCTTATTTATATCTAGTTTGCTTCTAGTGGTGAAGAAGCACAATACTGAAGTTTTATGTTGAGAGCCTTGTAACAGGCACACCATTGGGTGAAATCAGTGTTAACTCAAGTTGCTGTGAGCTACCTGCCCACCATAGAACCAGCAACCTCCTCTGCACGGACAGAAAGGCAGCGCCACACAGTTATAAGGAAAACAAATGCTAGCAATGAGGATCATGGGAGGTAGGGAAAGACCCTTAGATCCGAGGAGGTTAAGAACATAAAGGATAATGAGGCATTAAGCTTTGCCGAATGTGTATAAACATCCAGCTGCGTGGGCTGTGTAAAGATTAGCTAGGGGACTTTTTGGGATATTGAGTGTAATCTCTGGCTCTTATGTTCAGCTACTGTTATTATGACACCAGTATTAAAAATTCAACATAATTGAATCTTGATTTGTGAACAGTGTCTGGAATCTTCCATTAGCTCAAGGCTCTTCTTTATTCTTTTTCTTTTTCGTCTGTCTGTGTGTGTACGTGTGTGTGTGTGTACATGTGTGTGTGCATTTGCAAGCAAGGTACTTTAATTTTTACTGTACATTTCAATAAAAATAAGTGATTATCTTTGTGATTTATGTATCTAGAAGTAATTTTTTCATGTTACCCTTGCTTAGAGTCGTATTATGCTGTCCACAGCTTAGGGTTGTTGTATTATAATCAATCCGAGATACTTCCTGTGGCCCAGTCTTCTGTTTGAGTTTGCATTCATATTCATGTACGTGATTAATTCTATAGTATCAGACTCCTGACAGAGCATGGGAAGTATTTATATTAGCAGGGCTTAATCACTCGTGTGATCCTTCAAGGAGAGTCATTTAAACAGTTATGTGATGCCACCTGAGAGGATAGATGTAGAAGACTCTCGTCAGTTGAAGATGTTTTGTAATGCCCTCCTGTCTTTACAAACTTGCTCCTATCAGTAAATCAAGGAAACCATTTTGATTTCTTCCAGAAAAATCTTCCCACGTTCTGACTGTCAGTTTCTAGAGAGGTAACTGGGAATTGAAGAGCTGACAACAGTAGGAGAAACAGTATTCTGCTGTGGATGATACATCACCTGTAAAACGAGGTGTCTAGCCATTTGTTTTTATTGCCAATTGAATTTCAGAGCAACTATACAGCTACGACATACAAGAAAACTAGCCTGTAAGGAAAAAAGGATCCAGCAAATTACTGTTTTTTTTTTTAAAAAACAGAAACAAAAACTCAAAATAACCCAAATTTAATATACTGCTATGCTGCTGCAGCATCAGCCTTGGATAAAAGCAGAACAGCTAGAGGGAAGTTATCTCAGGTCATCACTCTGGGAGCCTCAAATAAGAGGGGTCAGCTTTAGCGTACCGCTGTGACTGTTGGCTGCAAATGTTCCTCATGGTGCTGGTCACCTGCTGAAAATGCTGAGGGGTGGGGAATGAATTGCCTAGATTTTTCAGTGTAGTTACAAGACCCTGCCTGATAACTGTCTCTTTACGTCATGCTCGAGAGTTACTTTAATTTTCTTATCCCAGAAAGAGTGAGCTGAGTGACAGTTCTGGTCTACCACTTGCCCTCCCATAGAACTGTTGGCAAAGCAATTAAATGCCTAAGTGACGGACATGTTAGATGCTAGCTACATTGCTGCTATTTAATGAGGCAGACTAAGTGATTCTCCAAGATTAGATTTTTATGACAAGCTTCCCCGCATCATCTCGTACAGAACTATTTGTCAAAGAAGCCATATTTGATTTTGACTGTTGCAGAAATCTGAGGGGGAATATCCCCAGATTCTATTCCATGTTTAAGAAGCACACAAGCTTGAGCACTAGAAAGTTTCAGCATAGGTGTTTGTTCTGATGAGAAAGTCTAGCTTCCTCCAAGTATTCTATTATTTGGAGTGAGTATATAAAACTTTAAGATATCTGTATTTCTCTTCCCAAAAAATTCTGGGAACTATCTCTATGTAAAGTCTTTCTATAGGTTTTTGTTTTTTCAGTTTTATAATTTTCTGTAATGTTGAGATTCAGAGAAGCAACCACCTAACTACCGGACTATGAAAATAACCCTGAATTTAAATGGTTTTAACCTTCTAATAGAAATACTCAGATTGGCTAAATGACTTAAATACAACATCCAAGAATTTATGCTTGAAAGAAATATGTCTCACCAACAAAGATACATCAAGAAGTAAAATATGGAAGGTGATTTTCTAAGAAAATTAAAATTGAAAGTAAGCAGGAATATTCTACCAGAAAGACTTCAAGTCGAAACTAGTCAGAAAAGATAGAGGCAGAACATTCTAAAAGGAAAACATCCCTCCAAAGAGTATAGAATGATTGTTTGTTTATGAATTTCTGTGTAAATGTGTGTATGCATATGCATATTTTTGTGTATACATGCATGTGCATATGTGTATCTATAGATGTATGTGCATGTATGCTTATACATGCATATTGCATGACTATATGTGTGCATGCTTTTATGTTTGTATGTGTGAATATTCATGTGTAAAGAGAAGTTTCTTGTCCCAGCTGCCTGTTCCCAAATAAGCACTCTGAGGCTTATATTAGTTGTAAATGCTCAGCCAATAGCTCAGGCTTATTACTAACTACTTTTTAAATTAACCCATCTTCCTTTATTTATGCTCTGCCACATGGTGGTATCTTTATTAGCATGATACTTTCATCCCCTACTCCCTCTGCATCTGACTGGTGACTCCTGACTCTGCCCTTCTCCTTCCAGTCATCCTTAGTTCGGTCACCCCACCTATACTTCCTTCCTAGCTACTGGCCAATCAACATTTTTATTAAACCAATTTGAGTGACAAATATTTACAGCATGCAAGAGAATTATTCCACAGCAATATGTTGTATGTGTGTTTACATGTGTGTATGGGTGTGCATATATGTTTATATATGTGGGTATGTGTGTATGCATGTGTGTATAAATATATGAGGACAGATACCCTAATATATAAACAATTCAATAAATTAATACATGGGAATAAAATAGAAACCTCTTACCTAGAGAAGTCACTAGATTATAGCAGACTCTCTACAGCAGATTTCTGCTCCTCACTGTGGGCTACACAGTGACTTCCTTTCAAAGAATGAAATATTGAAAAAGGAGGAGAGAGGCAATTTTTCCAGGGGAGAAAGTAGATAAGTAATAATCCAGGCAGGTGATAAAGGTGAATACCACCAGTCCTAAATCATACTGAGACTCTGTGCCTTTGATGACACCTGATGAAACTGACAGCTCACCTTGGTGACTTTCCTTCCCCAAGATCATAATACCAATGTATGAAATCAAGATAAGTTACAAAAAGAATAAATTCATCCACAGTATACCTCAACACTGCTTCTCCAATAAAAATCCAGAAAAGTGAGATAAATTGCCACAGCTAAAATGAGACCACTGAGTTATATAAATGAAATACCTCTCTATCCTGCATGGAATCCTGGGGCAGAAGACAGACGTTGTGTGGTTAATACAGCTTGTCAACTTGACAGGATCCAGAATCACCTAGAAGATAAACCTCTGGGTGTATCTCTGAGGATTTCTCTGACTGGGTTCATTGCAGTGATGCATCCTACACTAATTGCAGGTGGCATTGCCTCATGACTTGAGATCCTGGGTAGAAGGGAGATGAGAATGCTAGCTGAGCATTCAGCTTTCTCTCCTTCCTGAATCCCTGATTCTGACTCCAGGTGCCTCGAGCTCCTACTGATATGGCCCCTCCTGATGATGGCCTGAACCCTCAAACCAGGATCAAAACAAACCTTTCCTTTCTCAAATTGCATTTGCCAGGTATTTTGTCATAGCAACAAGAGAACTAATAAACTATTGCCAACACTGAGAAATCTGAGAAATGAATGGACCTCAGTTACTAACTCTATCCAACATTTGCTCATTTATCTCAACACATGTACTATACTAATGGAAGATATAATAATGGACAGGGATGCAGGCAAGGCCAGTTCCAGAGGAACAGCTTTCAATGGTCATCATTCACATCTGTCAGCCCACAACTGTCTGTAACTACAGTCTAGGGAATTCATTGTTCTCTTCTGGCCTCTGTGGGCACTCACACAATTGTGGCACACATTAATACAGACATATACACATACACATAAAAACGTTTTAAAAACAGAATAATGGAAGAAGCTATAGAAAGAAAAAGTTGCAGGGATTTTTTTTGTACTATCTTCCCATCTTTGTAAATCTAAAACCTGTGTAATGGTACAGTTTATTTAAATACTCCTTAAAATCATCTAAAGCCATATATTACTTTATTATGAAATATGATTCTTTACATAATTGGAAATGTGAGGAAAGAATAAACTTAGGATGACATAACCACTCAGTCTGTTCTATTAAACATCACACTGGTATACGGATAATCAGCTGAACAAATATACCAAATGTTTTATCAAATATTACTTTAATATTTGTTTTTATTGTATATAAGCATTTTGCCAGCATCTGTGTGCACCATGTACATGCAGTACTTGGAGAGACCAGGAGAGGGCATTGAATCCCCTGAACCTCGAATTACAGGTGGTTATAAGCTGCCATATGGATGCTGGGAACCAAACCCAGATCTTCAGAAAGAGCTGCTAGTGTGCGCAGCCACTAAACAACTTCTCCAGCCCCCTACTTAAATAATTTTAGTATTTTTTGACAAACATCATAGGTTGGCTCACCTAAAATCCAAAACCAAGTTCTTTCTCCTTTTCCTTACTATGACAGAGAGCACAAACTTCAAAGACTCCATTCCACAATTTTCCTTATAGCAAGGGTGTGCCTATGTGTTTGGCCTGGAGCTGTGAGCACAGTGTATTCGTTGTTTTCCTATGCTTGCAGTAGGAATATGACAGCCAAAATGGTTCAACACTCCTAGACAGCTAGGAAGGAAGTGCTGGACCCCTGAGTGTCCTGAGATAGACTCCAGTTATAGAAACAGATTTCCCTTTCTTTAAATCGCTGGGCTGTGCTTTGCTTTATCACTAAAAGATCCCTTTCTAAAAGCATTGGATATTTATTCATTCATATGTTTGATTGCAATTGTTTGTAAACTCTTTATGTTAGAAAACTAATGCTTGTCAAAGAGATTAGTACAAATTAACCTGAGAACCCATCACCAGACTTAGTAATAATCAACTTGTAGCGATCTGGTTTAATTTAAGTACATTCTTGAACCTTGAGTCTTGGAGAAATGCTGTTGCTACTGAAAAATGTAAGGAATGTGTGCTTCAGGAGTTGATGTGGAAGGACAGAGAATTAAAAAAAAGCCACTGAAGACAGGGCAGCCACGTGTGAGTAACGGTACAAATCTACCTATCGACAAATGCTCACAGAATGCCCATCAAGAAAGGCTGACCACACAACACTGGGGACATGAAAAGCAAACTCATTGACTTCAAAAGAGCTATGCTTCAGCAGGCACAGAGAGTAAAAAGGGTAGAATGGCCCACAGACACAGGACAGAACACAGAAATCTAATGGGTCAACAAGGTGAAGGACCAAATGAGAATTTGTCTTTCTGTTCAGGGGAAAGGCTGCTGTATGTCACAGGGATCTCTCAAAACTTTAAAGAATTTGAAATTATTATTAAAAAACTGGTAGAGAAATTGAAGATTGTCACGAGTTCAGAGATGGATGAATCCTTTTTGTTTTAGCTCCCAAGAAAAACAAAGACATCATTGGTTTCTGAGTTATCTGCATACATTCAATCTTACCAACAGCTGCAGAAAGACAAACTCATTTATACAGGATTATGTGGATTGTGAGTTAGATTTACAGCTTGCACACACTGCCTATACTTTAATTATGTTTATAAAAGATTTATGAACCCTACATATTATATAAAGTCTGTTTGGTTTGGACAATTTATGAACATTCATTTATCTCTAACCTGAGGGTTCAACAGGATGAGATAATGCCTGAGTCCTTTATAGCCTATTTTCCAAAAGGCACTTGCCACTGCTTATTGATTTAATAATTTCATAGATAAGGAATAATATTAATGAGGATAAGTATTATTCATCAGATACCTGTGTATCCATGATGCTAAATATCTATATGCAACAGTTATACTTGGAAGTAGTATTATGTCAATATAATGCTTGGTGGAGAAGAATGTATAATACTTTACTGCATTTTAAAGTGGTGGCTTTTCTTCATACATTCTTCTCACATCAACTTGTTGGGAACTATTTTCTAAAATAAAACTGGAGACTTTTTCTTCAACTGTAGCTTTCCTAGTTGTCACGGTCTTTTTCAGTTGTTTTAGTAGGTTTGTATTTTTAAAAATAGCAGACAGAGAAGTGGGTATTGTCATGGAATTTCCACAATCTGTTTGATGTTGGTCCTCACCCCTCCTCTCCCTCTCCTCCCTCTCCTACCCTCCAGTCTCTGCCTTTCCCACAGCAGCCCAGCTTTGATGTCTCATGTGCTCTCTTTGTTCCTTAGACAGCCCTGAGGCTTTTCCTTCTCATGGAAAGGAAACCTTTCTAGCCTTCTAGCTTCATGGCATGTACACCCTCATATATGCATATAAACACACACACACACACTAAAATCCTGGATTCAGACATGAACGAAAATATACGGCCTTGGTTTTTCTAAGTCTGGGCTACTTCCCTTAATATAGTAATTTCCAGCTGCTTCCATTTTCTTACAATGTCAATGCATCATTTCTCTATACAGCTGATGTAGGTGGGTCATCTGTCTATGTGTTACTTTCATTGGTTAATAAAG
>LOJH01031721.1:0-16746 GCA_001685095.1 Ellobius talpinus
AAGAGCTAATAAGAAGACTGAGCTAATGGGCCAATCAGTTTTATAACTTATGTAGATCTCTGTGAGACTTTCTTTGGGGCATGCTGGCTGTGGGGTACTGGGCGGGACAGAAACCCCAACAATCCGGCCCTCGTGTTACAGGCACACATGTTGATATGGGGATCGGTGGGATACTGAAGCTAGCTGGACCTAACGATTCCCATCTTGTCCAATCTCCCGAACTCTTAAAAATGTCTTTTATCTCACCACAGCTCATCAATATTGCATATAGTTTTTCATTTCACAACTTATATTGACTCAGTGGAAAGGACAGCAGGGATTTGGGGCAGCAGAGGGGTTGGGGGAAGACAATCACCCCAGATGGGGAAGAGGATGATTCTGTTCCCAGAGGACAAGCTTCTCTGAGGCCAGTTCCTCTTGAGAGCAGTTTCTAGGTTGCTTGAGGAGCAGTGACAGGACTACTTCACCCTTTCACCGTTGACACAGTCAATTCTTTCTCAGGATAACAGGGAAGTCTGGGCATGATTACTTGCATTCAAACATCATATACACACACTTCCCTAAAGCAGATTTCTTCCCTGCATGGAGATGAATGGCAGAGAACGTTCCTTACTTTTTCACTCCAAGTAGACGTTGAGGAGAATTTATGCGCTGAGAGGTAAAGCCTGGAGGAAGATTGATAAAAAGACCTAGGATAGCTGAAAGCTGCGATTATTGGATGAATTCAGGATCATCTGAGAAAAATGTTTTGTTAAATCCAGAGCACTAAAATAAACGATAAATCCCAAACCAAGGGAGACGAACTCAAAACAACCACACTTTAAAGGAACTGGGTTATAAATGAGATTCCAATAGTCCCAACTTCCAGAGAAAGATTTCTTGATTTGGATTTGGGCAAAACCATACTGTTATTCTAAAAACAAACACCAGGAAAGTGGGGAAAAAGAGAAAGAAAAACCAAATGCTTGTGGTACTTTATATGGGAGCAGTTGGACAAGGGTTAGGAAATGTTGCTTGTTTAAGGATAAGTGTCACTGGAGGTAGGTTTTGAGGTTTCCAAAGCCTATACTAGGCCCAATTGCTCTCAACTATGGCTCCAGCACCATGTTGGCTGTCATACTCCACACCATGATGGCAATGGACTAAACTTATAAAATGGTAAACAAACCCTCAATTAAATGATTTCTTTTATAAGAGTTGCCTTGATCACACTGTCTCTTCATTGTACGAGAACAGTGACTAAGACAGCCTTCAAAGGTCTGGAATAATACGAGGAGTACAGCAGTCATCTTTAAGTGGTGCTTTCGTTGGACTGCAAAGCACTTAGTAAATGAAGCCAATAATCATTGTCTACCACGGTGTAGCTAATATTGTTGCGAGACAAAATGCTGAGTTTCTCAGTAACTTTCTCTGTTAGCATAATCAGTACCTAGTCTGTTTTACATCTGATAGACCTTAAAAGACCTGACATTTCATTATCATGGTAGGTAAAGTCGTTGTTAGAATGTCTATTGCCAGCATTGTGTGTGGTTTTGATAGAATCTCTATTTCTTCTGACTCAGCCATAGATGAGATTTCAAACCCGAGCAGTAGCTGACAGACCTTGTTTGGTAGATCTAGGGAAAAGGTACCATTTCATAAAATGAAGCCTCTGATCATAACCCTACACATTGTTTTTACTCAGCATAGACAGATTGTGCTAGGATAGGCAGATGAAGAAGTAACTGTCTTATGTAACTTTTGAGATGCTTTTTCTTGCTACTTTGAATACACTTTAAAAGGTAGGAGTCTTTGATGAAGAGGCTTAGCCATGCTGCTGCCCAGTTTTGCCATCTACATCTTTATTTAAACACATCTTAAAGATATTACTGTATTTCTAGTCTCTGCATCCAATTGGTTTTATTGTTTATATTTCTTTTTAGATGTTTTAAGGTAGGTAATTAAGTAAATTATTTAAATGAATTGCCTTGCTCTTTTTACCAAGTTATCCATAATTTAGAGAGTCTTCCCTGGAATATTCTACAGCAGAGTTTAGTGCATTAGTTAAATAAGCATGCCAGTGATTTTCTACATAACCAGAGTCACCCATGAAGAAATTTCCCCAGGGTTAGGAAGCGGCCCAGTATGCAAAGCCCTTGCTATGTAACTCTGAGGAACTGAGTTCAGATCCCTGGACCCATATAAAGCCATATGTAGAAACATACACATCTATACTCGTTGTCTACAATCCTAACAATGAGACAGAATACAGCGACAGGAGAGTCCCCAGGAGCTCCCAGGCCAGCTAGTCTGCTGCATGTCATGTTAAACAATACAAGATGCTGTTTGGAGCAAGGTCGAAGGGGGAGGATTGACAGCTAAAGTTGTTACATCTGCCGTGGCTCAGATGGGTCAGCACCTGCACATGGGCGCACGTGTGCACACACACAGCCTCATTCGAACACACAAGCATGAAATAAGTTTCCAATCAAAAGCATTCTGTCACCTCTGCAGTCTGTCCTAGAGTCTATTTCTTCATTGTTTCTCACAGTGCATGAGGATTGTTCCATGGGTTTCTATTACAATTTTCTCTTCATGGACCAAAATATAAATGGGCCCCTAACAGAAATCCCACTGGTTTTAGTTCTTTTTATTTGTGAAATACAGCTATAGGCTTTGCTTTTGGAAAATAAGCTATCTTTTTCCTGGATTTATCCACTATGTGTACTCTTAAGATCTCTATATATCTTTAAAAACAACAAATACAAGAACCATGCTATCAGAATAGGATACAAGATATCTATTGATTGAAATGATGTAATTAATAGTAAGATTGATTGCAACAGTGTTCAGTAACCACCTGAAATTGCATATTAATTGTAGCTACCCACTCTATGCCATATCACAAATTATAAAGGGGAGCCCATACGATGACCATGGAAACAGTGTTTTGAGTAACAGTAGTAAGTGACTTCAGGAGTTAAGGACACAAGTCATTGATAAGGCCAACAAAATTTAAAGTGATTTCCCGTCTTTCAGGGGAGGCTGTACACACTCTTGGAACCAGTTTCTTGTGTTACATGTGATAGTCATCAAGAATGTTTGCTGAGTGGCGGAAGACACGTGTAAGCAGATTCAAATAATTACAGCAATCAGCCTTGCAAGGAACCTCCACATTTCGCCACACAGGCGATATCTTCAAGTGATCACAAACATCACAATTCATCAACATCTGTAACTCTCTTTTCCTTCCGGGTACACAGCGAGACCACACTTGCTTACTGAATCTAGGCAAGGCTCCACAAGCCATAAAATGTAGGCAGACATGATGTTAGGCTTTTCCGAGAGATGCTATTTAAGTCACTATGCTGTTCTACAACTGCCTTTGGCCCTGCGGCAGTGGTAGTGGAGCCCTGAGTAGGATAGACGTAGGGACCTGAAACACTAAGCAGCCAATGATTGCTTTGAGAGTTGCCTGGTTCTATAGCAGCTATTGTTAAGCAAATGATTGCTGTGAGTCAATTTGAGTAACCTCTTTCTGCCAACATATTCTTGCTCTTCTCCCATTAATAAGCAAGTCAAGCTCCTTCGCCAGTCGGGTGAGATACTGCAAGGAAGCCAAAACTAGACCAGAGGAGGTCACATGCTGCTCCTGAAGCATCTGCTATCTAAGACCTCATGCTGTGTGTTCGCTCCTCCTCAGAACCCAGCTGCCACAGAGCCCAGTCCTGCAGAGAGTGCTCATGGAACTGCTCTTGTCAAGAATCCCAGCTTCTTGGAATCATCACTGACAGGCACCAAAAATGATTCCAGCCCCCAAGTCTTTGACTGTTCACAGCTGAGACCCCAGAAGTTACACAACAGACAGAGGAGTCACCACTGGGTTGTGTCTGATTTCCTGACCTACATTATTCATGAGCATAATCAAATGATCATTGTTTTATACTGTGAAGTCTGGGGTGGTTTGTTATAAAGCAACCGGTGACAGGGACACACTGGTGCAAGCAGTTTGCTCTCCTACTGTGACCAAGTTCAACCTAAAAGGAAGATGGTTTGGAGGGATGCACATGGCACAGACAACGAGGAAGGATGGAAAAGACCGTTTGCACTTTTCTGGTGTGAATGCTTTATGCAGCATCATCGCGCTGGAGAAGTCAAACAGTTTGCTTAGTCTGAGTGACCTCTTCTTAACTGTCAATCATGCTCACGCTATCCCATCCACTACACAAGCTTTCATAAGCTGGATTCACTGGGGGGCGGGCCCAACTTCTCATGTCTAATTATTTCACCCCTGGCGAGATTTGTTATAAAAATAATTGCACGGTTCTGGGCCTCAAGGAAACATATGGTACATTAAGATCTAGTTACACATGGCTGAGTACACTAAGGAAAACTGGGAGTCTCGTGACTGAGTAAGAGGAAAGTTGGGAGGTTCATCTTTCCTGATGACTGATGTTTCAAAAACAGCTGGCACTTATGACAGGACTGTGTTAGACTGACACGTCCATTAAACCATGTGTGTCAGGAATATCTTAGTCCATGTTTCCCCCACCCAGATTATTATCATAAATGTGAAGGAAAAGCAAACACAATCACCTAAGACTTCATATCATTATAAATTTCAAAACAGAGATGGTAGGGACAGGGAACCCAGGAGCAAACTGCCCGCATTGCCCATGACAATTCAAGGAATTAATTAGTTTAATTTTGAGGTTATGCAGCTTCCGGGACAAATGAATACATGAGTCCACTATAATGCACACGAGTCCAGATATGGTTTGGAAAATTGTCTAGACGGCTACTTGTTAATTAAGCCTGTGGGCTGGCTTTGAGTCTTTATAGGGTATGGGAGATAACATAACGTGTGCTTGTTTAGTTTGCAAGTTGCTCAACGTGATTGTGTATCATTTTACTGCCTCACTCCTAAGGTGAGATGGGCACACTGTAGAGAAGCCTAAAGTTAGGGTCTGCATGCTCACACAGTGTCTCCGTTTGCTAAGAGAGGTAAGCCAGGATACTGGAGAAAGCATGGAGCTGCTACTGGAAAAAAACCAGAATTGAGTTGTACCTCTTCCATAAACTTGCTGCTTGGTTTTTAAGAAATAATCCTTTGGATTTCATTTCCTTTATTTGAATATGGAGCTAATGACAGCCATTCCCTAAAATTGAGGAGAGAAAATTGTGTCTGTAAAGTGCCTGACTTTCGTTCAGCACTTAGGAAATTCGTTCAGCGACTGTATTTTCATAGAAAAGGCAATCAGCCGGGATACCTCCAACTCCAAGATGAACAGATTAAGTAACTCTTGGATTACAAACCTAGCATCGCATTAAACAACTGGTAGATTATAAAATCCATCATTTCATTTGCTTCTTGATCACTTCCCAGGGGCATTAATTACTTGGATTGTAGGTAAAGTGTCTAGAAGTCCCATTGTCTTTTCCTCTCCTGTGAGGCAAACTCATTCAGAAAGGTTTGTAACACCTGTCTGGGTGTGTGGAGCTGAGATTTTCTCCCTCATCCATGAAGCCTGAGTTCACATAAAAGCTATGTGCAAAACTGGCCAGCGATTAGTCATTGCCTTCCTGGCTTATTATCAGCGATACTGGAATGATTGAGATTACGTAAGAACAGATGAGGGAAGTGGTTAACTGGCTGATTATCCGCATACAGAAAACTTATCTTCTGAAGGGTCTCTGATTTGTTCAGATGATTAAGATGCTTCCTTTGTGATCCTTATCCCCCACCCCCTTCTGCTTCTCTCCTGGTCTCTATCAGACCATCCTGAGCTCTGTGCACACCCCACTCACCACCAGGCCCTCATTATTCTTCTGGCTGCAAGAGGAAGTCAGCTGTCATACTTCAGACCAAGGATGATGCTCAGATCTGAAGTGACGTTCAAGCCCTTTACTGGCATGGCCACAAAGCCTGTTAATATAGGGATTTTTGTTCAAAGTCAGTCACATACAGTGGATGGCTTCTTTAATTGGTATTAAAATAATTTTCTCACCTCCAAGAGGGTGCATGGCTATTTTCAAACAGCTACATCTCACCAAAATGGAACAGCAAAGTATAAGGTAAAACATATATTCTCTCCATTATGGAAACAACAGTTTCCAGGAAAAGACTCATGGTATTACTGAGCTCATAAGCCAAAGAGCTTTTAGAAATAAAGGAGTCCAGTGTTTTCATCCGAAGAAAGGAAGATTCTGACATTTTGCACCACAAGCCTAGATAATTTAAGGTACAGAAACATACCAGTATCTAGAGTTTATAGTTCCCTAGTCTCATGCTGTCATCCTGTTTCTTAGTTGCTTATATATTTATGTATTCATTGCCATCATTATACAGGACCTGATATAGATCATTGAGACACATTTCTATAATCTTAGCAACTGGGAGTTGGAGGTAGATGGATCAAGACTATCCTTGGCTACACAATGAGTTCCAGAACAACCTGGGCTACATGATATCCTGTATCGAAAGAAAAAAATAAATAACGTGAAGCCATACTCTTCAAATATGAAGGAAATCTTGCTGGATGGCATTTTTAATGCAGTTTTCTCGGGAGCAACGATGGGCTTAGTGTCAGGCCTGAGTCATGTACTTTTCCCTGCTCGTTCGTGATGCTCAGGTGATTGTGTTCCTAGGAAACACAGTAAAGCTAATCTGTAGACACATGTAACAAGAGTTCCTTATTAATTTCACAGTTTAACAAATTGAGATAATTGATTTCAATTTTTGTCCCAAAGGGCCTTTGCTAATAAGTTCACCAAGCATTTGTAGCAAGGAAGAACATGAACCAGTGAATGAATTAGAATACAGCTGGGACCAATATTTGCTTAATTAAACAACTTCCAGTGGCTGCCGTTGGTGTTCAAGGACACCTTGGGTACAGATGCTGTTTCATGTCATTTGTGACATGGTCTTCGGTTACCTTCTTTTATAGGATGTGAGAACTGAGGTCCAAAACAACCAAAGGAATTGCTGGAGAGTCTAACTGAGAGGGATCACTCCTATGCCCTGACTGCAGAACTGAGGTTCATCCCACTGCAACTTTAGGAACTAGCCTTTTGAACTTTATTAAAAAATACATTAGCTATACTAATGTAACTAATACAGTAACAAATAGGTATGATTCATAATAGTATAGTAACTAACAGGTATGATTCTAATTCATTCATAAAATAAAAAGAATTTATGATTTCACAAATAGTTTCTCTCTATATATTAGTATTCTAAAAACATGCATGCATTTTTGCATATTGCTTGCACAGGCTGACAACAAAAGTTTATGGCTTTAATTTAATAATGTTTCAAGCCATTCTTCAAAGTACCCATGTGCTTATTTTAACTGTCACAGAAACATAGTTCGCTCTTATGAGAGTGAATAGCAAAGTAAAAAAAACATTTATTTTTATTCCAATTTCTCAGAACAAAAAGTCTTGATGTTATCCTTGACTTTTCTCCTTTATTTCCACCCATCTTTTTGGCTAAAACTGGTAAAATCCCAGTTACTTTGTCTTTAGATGAACAGCTTTCATCCACAGCACCAGCCTGGTCTAAGTGATGAGCTTAGACCATACAGGTCCCTTACTTGCTTTCCTGCCTCTCTCCTTTCATCTGCAGGTTGTGGATTTTCAAGAGAGCAGCCAGCATGATGCTTTTCGAACCAACGCTAGGTCTTAGCACATCTCTTCCAAATGTGCCAGTGAACAAAGATAGGGTAGACAAATAGGATTGCATTAAAATGTAAATGCACAAACAATAATCAGAAAGCAAATATGAAGAATGAGAAACTAGTTACAAATTGTATATAAGATGAAGGTTTAATATTCAAACTATATAAGGAACAAAACAACCTAATAACAAAGAAACAACTCAAAATGGATAGATATTAGAATGCATATTTCCCAAAAGAAATTAAACTAATGGCTAGTATGTGTACCAAGAAATGTTCATCATCATAATTATTGAGGAGCTGCAAGTCAAAATTCCAATGAAAGCAACCTCACTGCTAGAATGGCTCTTATGAAAAGACAACATATACAAGTGCTGCCAAGGAAGGGTATAGGGGAAAAGCAACCCTGGCACATCGCTCGTAGAGATGTAAATTAGTCTAACCACTATGAAAAACATTGTAAAGCATCATTAAACACCTAAAAGTAGACAAATTACATAGTCCAGCTATCCCATCACCGGGTGTATATTAAAAGTAAATAGAGTCAGTATGGCAAGGAGATATCCCATGTTTGTTGCAGTAAGATTTGCAATAGCTAAAATGTAGCCCAATGATCCATTGTGGGTGCATGGATAATAAAAACGTGGTCCACAGACCCAGTGGAATCCTATTCAGTCACAGAAAGAAGAAAATCTCGTCACTTGGACAACATGAAAGAATCCAGAGGACACTGTGTTAAGTAAAATAAGAAAGACAGTGAAAGCAAATAATATAATCTCATTCCTATGAAGAATCTAACACTGCTGATCTCATGGAGGGATACCAGGCCCTGGGGTTGGTGGCAAGATGCTGATCACAGGGTTTGAAGATTTTAGTTTAGCTACAAGTGGGAATACACTCAGAAAACATGGGTATAACCATGGTGGTGACTAATATAAAATATCTTACCATAAAACTGAGGTGATACACAGTAGAGCTAACCATTCTACAAGGTATACACACTTCAAAACAACATGCGCACTCAACTAATACATAAAATTGTAGTGCCAATTAAAAGCCAAACAGCTCAATTAACAGGCAGGCATGGCATTATCTACCAGTAGCCTTGCTCTTTGAAGGCTGAAGCAAGAAGATTGTTCCAGGCTAGCTTAAACTACATAGTGAAAGTCTGTGCCCAGCAAAACCACCAAAAGAGGAAGAAGAAAAGGAGGAAGGGGAGGGGGAGGGGAAGGGAAATGGGAGGTGAGGAGGTGGCATCAAACCTTTAAAAATCTCCCCTCCCCCAGTGGCTACGCATCTCTCCTAAATTCAAAACCTTGGGCTTCTGAGTGAGTGCTGGGATTATAGTGTCTAATGCTCTACTTGGCTCTGTCCTCACTGTTGTATTAGGCTCTCTGTTAGCTTCCTGCTTTTGAGTATTCAGAGGACCTGAGGGTTGTGCTGAAAGTGATAGGCCTTCCGTCTGAGTGAAGGCAGTTTTCCGTGAAACAGTGACAGCTCGTGCTGTCAGCAAGGACTTTGCATTCTGCCTTCTCTAAAAGTAGAGGGAGATTAACACACTCATCCTGTCATCCCGAGGAAGAGAGACCTGCCAGCCTCCTGTGCAGGTCGCTCAGCAACCTCAGTCTGCTTAGTACTCCCTTTACAACACACTTAGACCTGAGTAATTCCTAAAGAAGGCATTTTATCTTTTTTCCAGTTTTGGATGCTGTGAAGTCCATAGCCAAGGGACCCTCAACTAGCAAAGGCCTCCTTGCTGCGTGACTCCAGGTAGAAGCAAACGGCAAAGTTACAGTGAGCAACTGTGAGAAAAACTTAATTTCATTTTAAAGCAAACTCTCACGGGAGGGGTTCTTAACATGCTCACTCTTGTCAAAAGCCAATTCTATTAAATACAGAGATTGGCTGGGGTTTGTATCACTGTTAGTTTTTGTATCTGTTCCTCTTTTTTTCACATTCACAATTTTCCCTTCCCCCTGGGTATTCCATGTCATCTAGTGAAAAATCTAAGACCCCAATTCCAAAAGTGTGGAAATGGGATCCTTGATGGCATCCAGTGCTCTGTCCATTGGTGGGTCTGGAAGTAAGGGACAGAAGCAGGGGCAGAAAATCCTGCCTACTGGGACAGAAGGTGAGAGTCTGTCTTTCCACAGGAAGGTGCCAACTCAAAGGAAAGCAAAGAGGGAAGAGGAGGGTAAGTGACAGCATGCTTATACTGCATGAGATTGTATTTGAAGACTTTCGGTTGCTTCAGAATTTACAGATCATGTGGCCATTCCCTTATTTCTCTCTAATTTTGCATTTAGTTTCTGCCACTTGCATCTCAAAGTCTTGATAACTAAAAGGCTGTATCACTATCAGGAATTTTAAAGAGGCCTCATGTTATATAGAATTGTGTGAACAATATTAGTCAATTTTGGAGACCTCTTATATATGGAAGAGTTCTGGATTATGGCTCTAGTGACCCTCTCATGGTTCTTTTGTGGCAACTCTAAGCCAAAATCACTCTTGTGGCTTTTTTTCTGGCTTCCAGGGAAGCTACCTCTCTCTTTATGTCTGAGGGTATGCCAGTCAAGGAACAAAAACAAACCAAAAACACAACAGTAACACCCAAACTAAAACACGTCTTAGTCTATTTTGTCTACTACTCTAAAAACCCAGAGGACATGGGAAATTTTTATTTGTCTAATGGTTCTTGAGTGTGACAAACGTGTGTCATTTGGAATAGAAGGGCAGGTGAAGCTATGTGACACAGAGAGGGGAGCTGTTGTGGGATATTTGTACACTGTGAAGATACATGGTTGTGACTGGTTTCATAAAGAGCTGAATGGCCAATAGCTAAGCAGGAGGTATAGGTGGGACTTCCAGGCAGAGAGAGGAAGTAGGAGAAGATAACTGAGGTGCAGAGGAAGTGCCAGCTAGATATGGAGGGAGATGGACATACAGAATGAAAGAAAGAAAGAAAGGTAAAAATGGCAAGATGTAGCTCAAAATAGAAATGGGTTAATTTAAGTTATAAAAGCTAGTTAGGAACAAGTCTTAGATATAGGCTGAGCTTTCATAATTAGTAGTAAGTCTCTGTATCATGATTTGGGAGATGGCTGGTAGGACAGAGAAAGACTCTAGAAGCCAGAGAAAGGGTATAGAGAGAGACTTTCCTTTCTTATCAAAGCCCCTTCTATGCTGACTAACCCATTCCCAACAATACATTCAGGAGGCATGTGATCTCGTGAGCTAATTCACCACCACTTAAAGGCCACCTACCAACACGGCCACGGTGGAAATAAAATTTCAACAAGATCTGTAGAGGAAACACTCAGACCACAACCGAGCAAAAGCACTTCTGCCTTGGCTGACACCCTCACCGCCTGTATCCAAGTTAGAATGAAACAGTGGCCTTCATCTGCTTGTTCCCACTCAGAGGGCCTTCTGCCCTACTGACACACACACACAGGGCCGGTAGGCAAGAGAGCTTGGCTTTTAGTAAGCTAAAAATCCAGGCTTGTCCTGAGCTCCAGCTGACTCAAGGAATGTAGCAAATTCCTCAAGACAGTTGTGTGCAGGCAAACGGAAGTGTTTCCTTTTATGTTGGCCACGGAGTCACAGACTCATGTTCAGAGCCACATTTGCTCACCAGTCCTCGCTCTGACATTTATGACCAAATCTGCCTTTCTCAGGGGAGCCACACTCTTAAGCTTTTTGAGATGAGATGCACAGTGACTGATTTCACAGTGCAAGGTAACAGAACCCCCTGAAAAGGAAACGTGAAGTTGCGGAGTCAGCTATAGAGGCAGGGAGGCTGAACAGAGGCTAGGGTATTCAATTTGTTCTCTCCTGGGCTAGAAGTGTTACTTGATGCCAGGCAAGCTATTGTCCTAGGCAAAATCCAGTCCACCAACAGCCAAGGATTGTTTCTATGCTTTTAAAATGTTGAAAAAATCATCAAAATTTAATAATATTTCATAGTACACTAAAGCTGCACAAAATTCACATTTCTGTGTTTATTAATAGTTTATTGGAGCACAGCCATTCCCATTCATGTGGTTTTTAGAAGTTTTCATGGTACAATGACAGGTGTGTAATTGTGATAGAAACTATAGAACCAGCAACCAAAATATTACCTTTTCTTGTCTCTGTCTCTGTCTCTCTGTCTCTCTCTCTCTCTCTCACACACACACACACACACACATACACACACCTGATGAATCCAAGATCTTCCTTTGGAGGCTACAGGCTGTGATGTTATCTTGTGTCACATATCAAAGAAGAATCTTTATATGTTGAAAGACCAGCCAGCATTCTAAGTTTGGTTGCGTGCCCAGCTCACTGTGTAACCCTCAAAAGTAACATTACTCCTACAGGGTATGCTTTCCCCTTACTCCTAATCGCAAAAGTAGTGACTTCATTCCAGCTTCTATTGCTTTCTTGCAAAGAAATGGGTTGGCTCTACGACTGAGTGCCCATTCACATGACCAGAGGTTAAAGCTAAGCAAGGGACCACTCTGTAGAGCCATCATTCTATAAAAGGACACAATGCTAAATTCTTAAGGCTTATTTAAAAATCTGCTGACATAACTGTATTTTTCAATGGTGGTTGTAACCACAGAAGTAAAGTGAAGGAAGAAATCAAAGGAATGGCTAGCTGGAATCCAGTTTGTCAAAGGTTCTCTCATGATATACCTGGTTGTGGTGTCAGTCACGACAGATGTAGCAACACCTTGTGGTCAGTGAGGCCCCTTGCTCTACCAGGCAAACTCCTTTTGGTATTCTGTGGGTGGGGTTGGCTCGGGCCATCTGGCTTGGGTCAGCCTTGGCTAATGAAGAGCTAGCCAGAGCCAGCATTCTTGGCAGCCTGGAAAACCAAACTTGCACAGATGATAGTTTTGCAAGACACAGATTCTCTGCCTTGTGAGACTTAAAAATCACTGTTGACCCTAATCCTATTCCAAAAATCTTGTGAGAAAGGGGAACAGAGAGTGTGCCAGGCGATTGTTTCTAACGCCAGTTTTCCGAGGTTCCAAAACCTGGACTGCTGTGGGTTTAGCACCTAGTCATATTTTTCTATGGCTGGGATACACAGCCTCAACAACAAGATCAGGGGATCTTGCACATAAGAAAATTCCTAGGCATGTTTTTTAACATTTTAAAATATTTTTAACATTTTTCAAAAGGTGTAACTATGTTTTTTCCTTCCAATAACAAGAAACTTGTTTATGACTGAGGGAGAGGTTCTGCCTCCACTATCAATGTGGTGTAAGAAAGTTCATCTATCGTAGTACACGGCTTCTGTCTCAGTTCACTTCTCCATCAGAGTACACAGTGTCTTAACCTCTAGATGCACTCTGAAGACCAACCACAGTTTATGTAGCCCAAATCCATAGAACTCACACTTATCATTAATGAAAGAAGCTATCCAGACTCTAGGATATCATTTAAAGTTCTTTTCCTCCATATGTTGAGTACATACGTGTGTGTGTGTGTATGTGTGTGTGTGTATTTCCCACTTAAAATCAGCAGAATTACAAATGAATTTTACTGCATTTCTTTCTGGTGAAAGTGTTTAAGAATGTCAAGCACTTAATTGCAGGCACAACCTTTGAGATTGCTGGCTTCGCACGATAGCCTCAGGATGTTATGCTTCTCAAATATAAGAGGATGGGGCTGAGAGGTCTCCAAGATGAGTGGGTTCAGAGCTCTCATGTCCCTAAGGAAGAATGGGAGGCCACGGAGGGCCGTAGCCTGCCTGTGTGAGTAGCCTACCGGCTGTAGGATGGAATTCAGAAGCCGCCTCTCTACATGCTAAGTCCCTGAGTCTAATGAGCAGTTTCTTCTACCCCACTTCCATGGCAACACTTGGCTAGTAAATAATAAAGTATTTTTAAAAAGATTTATTTATTTATTACGTATACAGTATTCTGTCTGCATGTATGCCTGCAGGCCAGAGGAGGGCACCAGATCNATGTGGTTGCTGGGAATTGAACTCAGGACCTTTGAAAGAGCAGCCAGTGCTTTTAACTGCTGTTTTAAGAGACACTACCACTCAAGAGGCAGGGCAGTGCACTAAGATATTGTCACAGGCACCTGGAATATACTGGCATGCCTGTGCTTCCTGCCAGGAAGTGTTATGTAGGTAGTTTTTTCAGCAAATGGGGCTCCCTGGGAGCAATTTGACCTTCTTGTCAACCTCTTTGAGCTTTTGGAATGGTTATCAACATGATGCGGGCATTGATTTTCCTGAAGTGTAGAGATCGGAGGACCCAGGTGTGACCGCTCCTAGAAGAGCGGTACAACACAGAGATGGGATGAACTGCGCTTTCACAGCCGTAACTGACTTACACTAAATATGAGAGGAAAGAGAGAGGACCCTGTCTTCTTAGTTCTGGTTTTGGCATCACTGGAGGAAAATTTGTAAGGCAAAAGTTGAGAGATATAGTAAATGCCACCTGAAGATATATTTGACTATATGAAGTGCGTGTGTTCTAGAACTTACACATGCAAATTAAGTCACAGATTTCTATTAAAATATCAAAGAAAGCTTACAACTATTTTTCAAGTTACAGACTTTCCTACCTTTTTAAATTTCAAGTTTCTATGGTCCTATCCAGATGAGAAGTCCATACAAGCATAAATGGAATATTTATGGATTGCTTACTAGTTGAAAATTTGGAACCAAATGGTTGGGGAAACTTCCCATTTGCCGGTGGTGCAGTAAAGAAAACCAGTGCCATGGCTTTTCCATGGTGTGGTGAAGGGTAAGGGTTATTGTAAATAAGAGAGAGGAGAGAGAAAAAGAAGCGGGTGGGACCCCAGGGCTATCTTCAAGATAAGGGAGAATAGAACATAATGAGAGCAAAGAGGAGCAGGAGACAGAGTGAGAGAGTCTAGTGAGCTGGGGCAGGGGAAAATCCTTGGTTCTATAAAGAGGACAAATGGATATTGGGGAGGAGGGAAGCCTGGAGAGAAGAGTGCAGACTTTGAAATGTATAACAAGTACATTTCAATAGGGGCTGGAGGAGCCTGGATGGTGGCCTGGGTTTTTATACACAACCACAGGTATATGTCAATGAAGCCGTATGTTCCTTCTATTGGAGGTCAGGGAAATGATCCTTTCGGCAGCTGGGAACCAGTTTCACAAGTTCTTGAGGAATTCTGCCTTTATCTAAGTGCCAGAAAGCCTCCCATAGTCCAGCTAAGGCTTGTGTTTGGGTATTCAGACTGCTGGTGAGACCTGACAGCTCCCAGTTCAGAGACAATCTTAGGATTAGAGCTAGTAGGGCCGGTAAAAATGGAGGATTTTGA
The DNA here is from genome assembly GCA_001685095.1 of Ellobius talpinus. NCBI lineage: Eukaryota > Metazoa > Chordata > Mammalia > Rodentia > Cricetidae > Ellobius > Ellobius talpinus. The sequence continues at coordinate 14,958 of LOJH01031721.1, forward strand.
TATATATTTTAGAGAAAAAGCAGTAAAATTTTCTTATGGAATGGATGTAATGAGTGGAGAAAAGAGCATTTATAGATGATTTATAAATTCCCGTTTAACCCTCCAATTTGGAGTGGTGTGTTTATTAGGTAAAGGGAAATTAGAGTCCTTTGTGTACATATTTTTGAAATGTCAGTTAATCAACTGTCCTTATAACTTTGCTAAACGCTTCATAAATTAGTTCCCAATAATTTCTATAGTGTGAAAATTTAGAGCCCCATGAGAATTCTACTATCAACTCGTAGTGAGACTCAAGCTTCCTTATGTGTCCTTCCCCTCCTTCAGCCATCAACTTGCCTCTGCCCAAATCATTCCAGCACCCTGCTGTAGGAACACTTATCAGCTCAAGAGCACACACAGGATGGAATACTATGTACTCCTGATCTCATATAGCTGAGCACACATGGGATGGAATACTGTGTGCTCCTGATCTCACATAGCGGAGTAGTGCAGATACACTCTATCATCATTCTTGAACTACCAAATGGCTCACCTTCCCACAAGTCCTGTGCATTATACCGTCAGCCCTGGATGAAAGACCAGCTACTGCAGTTATGACATTTTTCTTTTCTGGTAATAATGATTTCTCCTTTAACACTGGCATTCTTTATCAGTTGTGGTTTGGAAGCATATTGCAACTCATATCTGCTGCAAATGTCTAAGACTCTTTCATTCATTTCTTCCCTGTGTGATCATACCCCGCGCTGACCAATGTAGAATGGATGCCTGGCCCTTGGAAATATAGCATGAGTCAAGCTTAGCTATGGTGCTGAAGGTCTCATGTTGGTATAACCACAAAGTTTGTGGAAAAGGCTTATGGCAAAATATATAGAGTCTAAGTGCCAGAGAGTATGTAGAACATAGACATTTTGTCTCGAGAGTCTTTATGTAAATATGATATGAAAGGGCAAGACAAAATAGAACAACACTGCCTGGAATGAACTCAGAAGTGAAACCACATTCCCCAAGAAGAGAACCTTGAAACTTGGTACAGTCTTCTTAGGTTCTGTTAGACAATCTTTCAAGAATAACACTGATTTCTGTGTGCACACTTTCTTTACACACTGAGTGTATGATGGGCCACAGTCAGAAATGACACCCTTTCACATATATGTAGCCATTGTAAATAAAGATCTAAAGCTCTGTTTACCAAGGCTGAGATAGGAGATGGAGGAGAATATGCTTTGGGACACTAGGATGGGACCCCCCACATTTATCTCTTTGTTTGTTTTCCTCAGTCTGGTTTCTCTAAATGAATATGAGTTGTTGTCTAAGGTTTTACGGTCCTTCCTCATAGAAGTTAATTCCACATTGTTTTGTATGTGATTTAGGCTTCTCGAGACTTTACAATATTTACAAAATTCCCAGCCACAGTAAGCTCTGCTTTGGACAGACTGGCCTGTGTATTGGGTCTGGGTTACAAAAGAACAATGTCTGTAAAAGAGCCTCCTGGGAAAAATAATTCATGACAACTTTCTCAACAGTCTTATCTCAGTTTTTCCTCAAATCCTTTTCTTTCCCACATCCATTTAGATTTAGGAGGCCAGAGTTAAGCAAGTGATTCAAATTTCCTGGGTAAGTGAGTCTTTGGATTGACTCTCCTCATATCCCATGGCAGCAGATGTTCACTGTATTGCTGTTCAATGTTATCATTTTAGTCTTGAAGAAAAATATTAGATGAAGCTTCAGTATTTCATATGAGCAGATATAAGTTGGATGTTAACCCCTTCCTTCTTTCTTTCCTTTCTTC
>LOJH01031722.1:4552-16746 GCA_001685095.1 Ellobius talpinus
GAAGGAAGGAAGGAAGGAAGGAAGGAAGGAAGAAAGGAAGAAAGGAAGAAAGGACGGACGGACTCAGGGATCTACATAGACTTCCAGCTTGATTAATTTGGTCAGGATAGGCTTTGTCTGTCTGTCCATTGTTTTGAGAAGATCTCATTCTGGAGCTCAGGCTGCCCGGGAATGCATTAGGAAGCCTACACTGGCCCCAAATTCATAGCAGTCCTGGCCTCTGAAGTGCTGGGGAGCTAAGTGGAGAGGTGGGAGCCTTCTTGGGGTAACAGCTAATACTTGAAGAGGACAAGGGATATTTTTCCCAGGCAAAGATCTTAGAATGGGTCATACTTTCAGTACCGTGCTAAGAACACTCTGCCTAAATCTAATCTCTTCAACCCCCCCAAAAAAACCAAAAAACGCTTCTGTGATCCATTTTGAACCAATTTCCATAAAATGTGAAGTTTAAAACAGGATTTATTTTTGGCCACTGATAGCCAGTCATTCCAGAACCACTTGCTGAAGACTGCCCTTCCTCCCTAAAACTGCCTTTATATTTTTGCCAAAAAAAATCAGTGAGAAATATCTGTGCAGGTCTATTTTTGGATTTTTCTATTTCTGTTCCACTGATCTACATATGTGTCCCTCTGCCAGTACCATGCTCTCCGGAATACTGTAGATACACCCTAAGTTTTTTAATTAGGTAAAGTAATTATCCACAAAGGGATTAAATGGAACAAAGTGACATAAACTGGCTTTACTTCTAAAATGTCAATCTACTGTGGTGAGCAAATTCAGGGTCACAGGAGACCTGGCCAGGCATGAGCTGTCAGAGGATTAGACCCGTGACAGCAGCAGAGAGAGGAAAAGTTGACCAAAGTCTGACTTTCATAGAAGATAAGCCAACAGAATATTCTGGTGAGTTTAATAGGAAGTGTAAGAGACTCAAGACTGGGGAAGGCAGGCAAGGATAAAGATGGAAGTTTTGGAACACAAAACCAGGTATTTCTCAGATGTTAGGTTTGAGAAGCCTATCAGAAACCAAAGTGGGGATATGAAATAAAACGCCATACGTGAAGCCGTGCTCAGCAGAGGGGCCTTTCTGGCCTGGATATAATAATCCAGAAGTCACCCACATGTTGGAAGCTGTGACACTGGACAAGACGGTCCAGGAAGATCGAAAACCCCTGGCCTTAGGGTTTCCAGTACCAAGGTCAGAGATAGGCGGAAAAGGAAGAGAAGGAAGCCAAAGGTGTGACCCTGGAGATAGGAGGAAGCCAAGCAGGAAATGACTGCATGACCTTCGGATGACAAGTGAGGAACAGCCCAGGAGAGGAGCAGTCGTGAATTAAGAGAAAGGAGCAGAGGAAACAGAGAGGAGGGAGGAGTTGTTGGAGAGAGGTTTAACAGGACTTTCAAAGGCTGCACTATGCAAGGGAACAAATCCTGAGGAGACAGTGGGGAGAGCTGTCCAGAGACGCCGCGTGCATGTAACTATTAGGATGGGGGTCCCCATGTTGAATCAGGAAGAGAATGGCCTGAGGGTGAGGCTCGGACGCTGGAACTTGTTCATGCAGAATAGAAACAGGTGGCGGTGAAGAAACGTCACATCACTAAGTGAGAAAGCAGAACCCAGAGGAAACATGGCGGCATGGGCTTTGACAGGAAGAAGCCGGGAAGCGTCTCCGAATGTGCTCTGTGTGTACTGAACCCCACTCTGTCTTACAACACAGGATCTGACTCAAGTGTTGCTCCTTGCTCTGTGGTTATATAATAATCCGGATTTCCACAACAAAGTCCCATTAGTGCTGAGTGATAAATCTCTCAGGACAGAATTCCACCAAGTGTCTGTGATGAAGAGATCCTGACACTACCACAAAGCGCCATGAATTGGAGGTGGGTGAGGGAAACCCAACAGCAGCGAAGCGTGAGCTGGCAGCTGTGGTCCACAGAAGGCTCTCCTGTTCCGCCCCAGGGTTATTGCCAAGCAGTTATTATGTCCGGGGCAGACAGCACTGAGCAGACACACGTACAGTCTGCCAACTAGAAGACAAAGCCCAGCAGCTAAAGAAAAGCCCGGTCCTGACTGATGTCACCGTTAGCAGGCACATAAAACAGAAGGTAAGACAGAGAACTGTCCTCTCTGTGGAGCTGACCAGGGAAACAGGGCAAGCGGGGAGGAACGAACAAAGGCTTCAGGCAGAAAAAAGACAAAGGCATGGTGGACAGGAGACAGCATCACTACCTGAAGTGGAAGAGGGCCACAGGCAGGGACCCATCACCATTAGATTGGGCAGAGATGGGATTTGATTCTAAAAGCAATGGGAAGAACCAGGAAGGAGTCACATGACAGTCACGTGACAGTCTTTCACAAGACAGAGCTTATTTTTCTGGAAAGTGCACTCCCTAGTGTAATGTTGGCATGTGTTAACTAGCTGAAGGCTCATGTTGCCATCAAGTGAACAAAACCAAAGGCCTGCTGCAGGGGTCAAGGTGAGATGGGCTGGAGATGCAAGGGTGTCAGAGCCACTGACCTATGAGCCCAGACACAGATGTCCCAGCCACTCCCATGGTGGCGTGGCAGAACCCACAGGAGAGGATACGGGGCAGGAGAAAGATGAAGACAGGAGGAGGGGGCGGGAGGGCAGCCAGACACACCCAGGGATCGGTCAGAGCAGCGGCTTCACCACATGTCTTCCAAAGGCAGTCACTGAGGGAACCTTCTCCAGAACCTCCACAGCCTCCTCACACACGCCTGACACGTGGGAACTGTGCCTCTCTGGGTGGAAATCACTCATGGTTAGTTAAGCCGGCCCAGTGGCAAAGATGCCAAGAACCAACTGGGCAAGACTTGAACAGCTCCTGTGAGAAGCAAAACGGCTGCTTCCCTTCCCTTCTAGAAAGCTATAGGGACAGAAGGAAGGCAGGAGTCTGCCCTTTCCCCTCGCTCCATCTGTTTCACAGCTCGCCTTGGAACCTCAGAGCAAGTAAGGGCGCTCCTACCACGGGATATGATTTCACTGAAAACTATCCTGGTCATCTTTCAAACCCTATAGGCCTCAGGTTTGGTAGTGCAGTGTGGGCTGTACGCCCGAGCCGGCTGGGAGGCTGGGAGACTCTCTAAGCCGCGTGCCTTTGCCTTTAAGAGAAGAAGGCCGCCCCCCATGCAGTGGGAGGCCTGTTTTATTGACTGACAACACAAATGTGAAGTTCTGTTTTGTTTTCTGTCGGGTTTGTATGCATGCACCTGTGCTTGTAGATGCAGCACACATGGGAATGCATGCATACATGAATGCGTGTGTGCACACGTGTGTGAAGGCCAAAGGTTAACCTCAGGGGGCTGTTCCTCAGATGCCGTCTACCTTGTTTTAGACACAGGGACTCCTACTGGCCTGGAGTTAACCAAGTGGGGTAAGTTAGCTGGCCAGTGAGCCTCAGGAATCTCCCCGACTCTGCCTCCTCAGTGCTGGGACTGAGTCTGCACCACCACACCTGGGTCTTTTACACGGGCCCTGGGGATTAACTCGGATCATGTTTGTGGGTTGAGCACTTTACCAGTTGAGCTATCTAACCCCAACAAGGGTTTTAGAACCAAACTGTCCTCGGCATTACAGCCTACTACGTAATGAATGTTAAAAAAAAACGTCCGGTAAATGTCCCCTGCTATAGTTTTTAGCACCCCACTGGGGAGGAGGGAATTAACAAGTGACATTTACTTGCACAGTAAAAAGATGGAGAGCAGGCAGAATGTATTTTGTGTCCCAGCCTATGGTGGCCACAGCTGTACAAACTCTGATGAACAAAAGAACAGCAGGCAGGAGAGAACTCGGGTACCAAGGAGCCTGCAACCACTCAAACAGCTGCATCCCCAGTCAGCAAGCCAGACACTGTGGGCCTAGAGGATGCTAACACAATCTTATCCCTTCGCCTCCAGCTCCCCTGAATATCCTGCCTTCTTCCCAAGTCTCCCCGGGCTCCCATTGTCTGGACACTCACCTGACTAGAATATACTTTATGGGTATAAAAAATTAAGGTCATCTTTGTGATCCTCCTGACCAGAGGCCACCAAGGCCAAGTTCTGGATGCCACCTATCATAGAGCTTGGTACACCCGATCTTCAACCCATTCCCCTGGCTCCGATAACAGCAAGAAGTTCAGGAGTCAGCTCATAAATACACTTAAGGGTCCATTCCCAAGGAAACTACATCCCAGGGGACACCAAGAATGCACCTTTTTAAGACAGAGGGAATGGTTTTAGGCCCCTGTTGTTTCTCAGGTCACCTGTCAAATGGTCTTGCACATCACACAAAGACACGGAATAGTGCTGGTGCTGATGGCCACTGATCCCATAGGACAGGTGGGTGTATGACTCAAACTATGATATTAACAGAATTTACATGTGAAAGGTGCCAAGCACCTTTCTGTTTGTTTTTCTGATAACAATACACACCCACATAACTTAGAAGATGTCGATAAATCATAAGCAAGTTTCTCGGTTACTAAGAGACCTTAAATGACTCAGAGGAAAAAAAATCCCTCTGGCGTGCAAGCCCTTGTGAGTGGCCACAAGGACCACCACCGCCAGAGCACCCCCAGGGGTACTTATCAAATGTAAAGAAGCACGCAACTGTTTAATCACAAGGATTTAGAGCCTAAGGAAGTAGCCACAGGTAGACTAAGCGCACAGTGTGTAAGAGGGAGGTGGCTGGGATGCTAAAATCTACCAGTATAATAAAGATGCAGCCAGGAGGGGGCGATCAGGTGGGTCCTGAAAGTGAACGAGGGCAGGTGTGCGCTCGCATGTGTGAACTGACACAGGACTATTCTCTGGGCTGCCGTGTGCAGCTACCCAAGGGGAGTGGAGTTCTGGGTCTTCTTCCTCTTCTTGCACATCGTATTTCAGGTGAGTATTTGTGGTGTGGATAGTTTCTTTTTCTGGTGAACATGATAATCACTAATTATAAATTAAATTAATGTTCATCCTGACACATAGCAAAAATGAATGACAACTTAAATAAGGGAATTTTTTTTTCAAGTGCCGGGGATCAAATCCACAGCCTTGAGCATGCTATAATACTCTGCCATTAAGCAAGTAGGCAGTAATCAAAATGTTAATCATGTGACATGGGTATGGTGGCCCGCGCTGGTCATCCCAGCACTCAGGAGGCTGAAGTGAGAGGACCATCTGTTGAAGGCCAATCTACGCAAGACTTGTCTCCATAGTAAAACAAAATAGCAAGGCGTGGGGACATAGCTTAGTGGCTTGTCTGGCATACTCAAGGCCCTGAGGTCAAACCTCACTACAAAAACAAAACAAATTCCAAGCACAATTAACAATAACAAAAAACAAAATTTTTAATTGTCTGAACACCTCCTCTTTACACGCTTTTCACGCATATTATTCTTCCCAACATCCTAAGACCAGAACCAGCCTTATCACCACAGCCCAACACGCTCGCATGAGTGGAGGAGTACCAGAGTTATTCTGATTCTATTACACAAGACAGGCACTGCGGGTTGTCTCCCAGGGTTCTGGAATCTTCTAGAATAACAGATATCCATAGTAAGTGGTGATTAGCAACTTACCTAGTCCCTGATTTACCCCCACTGGCCTGTATAACCTGTTTCACTTCCTTATTTATAAAATTTTCATCACCTTAAGGACAAAAAAAGCGAGATTTAGGTGCCTTGAGTGTGATGTGGAGCCTTTGTTTTGGTTTTCACTGTTTTAGAACAAAGCTGGAATCTATTTTCAGAAAATGTACACCTCCCCAAAACAGTAGAAATACCTGAAAGAAACTTAGGTGCATAAGTTTTAGGCCTTGCAGGATGTCACATTGCGACCTGTTTACCCAGGATGCATAAGCCACTGCCATCTCTGAGGGCTCCTTTAAATGTGACAATAGATTTCATCAAGACCCCCAAAAGCCAAAGTGGGTCAGAAGCTAAGAGCTTCTGCAAGGCAGAGTGCTTTCAAAGGATATTCAAGACTCAGTTCAGAAACAGCGGCATCTGGGGGCCACTAGGAAATGTTCCATGGGGAGGAGGGTCAACTTGTCTTATGACACGGTCCAGGAGATATCTATGTTACCAACACCCACGCTGCCCAGACGGAAAGGTAACTAACAGGGTTATCACAGGATGCTTCCTTCCCTCCCCTTCCACAGCCTGTTAAAACCTGGCCCAACCACAAGAGGGGGAAATGCAAACTTGTTCTTTGGCCCTAAACACCTGTTTTCATTTCAAATAATGATGTCTCAAATTTCTGTAATCATTAACCTGGTTAATAACATGATCTGATAGGACAAGACTCAATTTCACCAAAATAAACTAAAAACCTAGGGGGTCAGAACTAGAAAAAAGAGGGGGTTTCAAAATATATAGGTAATGAGACTTATAATCCCATTGCAGGCACCAGCTAGGAAGCAAACAGCTGCAGTTGTTTAGATTGCCTTTGCAATCAGCCTGCCCTCCCTCTTGGGTTGCTACCCATCCTTTGAACCTCTAAACATTATTTCAGCAGACAGAGTTCACAGTGCACAAGTAACCTTCCATCTGTGTTCTTGACCAGAAAGATAATTTTTTTTGAATACTCTCCTATTTCAAGATTACCTTCTGGATTTACATGTTACCTAGAAACACTCAAGCACTCAACCACACCTGGCACTGCGAATAGGAAATCACAGCCCAAGTCTGTCCCTGATGGCAGCTGACAAAAGCACACACACTCATCCTGCTTTGTGGTTAGCAAACAATGGGTTCTCTTTGTATGTTTTGTTTTGTTTCGTTTTTCTTCTAGTTCTGGTTTCTGGAGACAGATTGTCACTGTTGCCCAGGCTAGCCTCTTTCACTCTTGGCAATTCTCCTGCCTCTGACTCTCGAGTTCTGGAAGTGCTGAGATTACATGCACGCACATTACACCAGTCATGCTTCAATTCCTGTGTCAGCGGCAGGCAGGCACTGCCACAGTCTCCCTTTTACATGTAGGGATCGAAGGCACAGAAGAAGGCAGAGAGCAGAGCAGGAACCAACCAACACCACAACACACGCTTCTTCAACAGAAATGAGGGATTCTTAAAAAAGGCGAAAACTACTTCAGGAGAGCATGGCTGCATGGAGGGTGAATCCAAAGCTGTGGAGACACAGCTCGAGGTGACAGAAAGTTCCACCTGGAGGTAAGGAGGCGCCCCCCCGCCCCCTTTTTTCATTTGTAAATTAGCAAGGATTGACTAGTCTTCAGTTCACCTCTTCAAGAAAGTTCTGAGGCCTTGAAATGTAAACAAATGAGAGGGAAAAGCAGAGAAAGTGGGTCAGATGGCCAGGCACTCTGGTCTTGTAAAATATTTCTGTTTTAAGCCAAAGCCTGTGATAACTGCATAGACTTAAGAAAACTAAAGCTGGAGGGACCTAGGAAGGAGAAAAGCTGTCTGGCGGCATGTCTTCGCGCACAGCTGAAGGAGACCTGTGTGAAGCTGCAACCTGGTTGGACACAGGCAGTCATCTGCAGGGACCAAACAACACCATGCACACAGAGAACCTAAGGGCAACACTACCCTGGGGGTGGAAAGCCAATGATTAGGACACTGTGTAAAACAAGCAGTCATACGTAGGAAAAGCAAGCTACAAAGATGTCAAGAGGAAAAACCTGTCGACACCAGGCAGAATCTGGGCATATTGAGAAGTCACAGGAAATGCTCCTGCTACATTCCAACATGCTAGAACATTCATACAAAGTGAGAGCAGGGGTAAGAAAGGCAGGCAGGGACCTTGGTTCCTCTAACCCTCAAGTCAACAGGACCCAACCGTTCTATATCTTCCAAACTCAACTATATTCATCATCTCCCTAGCTGACTGGCTCCTGGGGAGCATGTTGTTCAAGAAGTGTTCTTCCCAAGCAATTCTCAAAGACAGGGTGTTGATAACGTCGGGAGAACAAAGGATTTGCTTTCCAGCTTGTTTCCCAACTGAGCGGCTGCCTCTTAGGCCTTCAGCTGGGCCCAGAAAACCTGTAGGATCCTCTCCCCCATTTCCACCTAAACTGGAACCCCATTTTATCCTTAACAGTCAAGTATTTTACTAGGAGACATCAACTCCAAACTTGCACGTTTTCCCTATGTTTGTTTAACACTGTATGCAAAAAAAGCTCTTGATTTAAATTATAATCTAAAACTAAGCCTCTCCTTTTGCCTAATCCACAACCAAAACAATGCAAAACACAGGCAAACCATCCCCATCAATGAGAATTCTTATTTAATTGGGAATAAGTGGGGTGTAAAAGTTGTGTTGTGATTCAAAGCAAAAGTGCATCCGGAGGGAATAAAGATTAAAAACTACAAAATGCCCCCTGGGCAGTGCAGCAAAAACTACAACCTTGAGACCAGCATTGCCCAAGGAAATTTAAGCCATTTATTTTAAGCCATTTAAAACTTCCGAAATAGCTTAAGGATGAAACTCCAGTTTTCTGGCTGTACCATGCTGCCTACCTTAGTGCTAGCTCAAAGGACAGACTAGGGAGTCTTCCGGATGCCCACCAATCAGGCACTGGGATCCAAGTCATACTGCAGTAAGGTGGTCAACCTTCAGTCTCTGCTGAGTGAATACTGGTGAACATAGAGGTCTGGACTTCAGAATGGCCCTGGGGGTGTCCCCTCCTGGACTTCCGACCCTAGCGAACCCTCCGGAAACCCACACCTCTTCAGACCAGCGGTCTCCAACCGGATGGTGTAAGAAGTCCATTCATAAATCTCTGTTCTACAAGGAGAGAGCCTTGTATGCAAACACAAGAAGGAATAAAAAGAAAAGGGGATCTTTTAAAATCCTTATGCGGTTATGCCCTCTCCTAGTAAGTGGGTAGCATTTATTCAGGACCCTCCTGAACACCTTTAGGAACCCAGCTCTGGCCCAGAAGTACTCCTCCCGTAGCAGCCTGCAAAAACCGCTCACAACGGCTAGGATGCTTCCCGACCTTGGCGGTGCAAACCCAAGGCGCTCAGGAGCACAGACAGAGGTGTGCACACGCAAGTGAGCATGCTCAGAAGCGAACGCAAGTGTGCAGACGCGGAGGGCCCTCCTAAACGTACGCAAACAAATGCGTATTCACAGATAACGCCTATTCAGACGTCGGTCCCAGGTCACGCCGGGGAGACCCAAAGCCCGGGCTCACCCTCCCCGCGCCCCCAATGGAGAGCGCGTGCCCAGCTCACCTCTTCCAGAAACTTGGTCAGATCGTACACCTTGTGGTGCAGGATCACCCAGGTGCTCTTGCTGTCTTTGTGCTTCTGAATCTCTTCCAGGGTGTAGTACTTCACATCCTTGCTTGCCTGTCCGGCCATCTCGGAACCAGTGAGCCTCCCGGGCCCTGCAACTCAACCGTGCAGGGTGGTGCGCTACTCAAGTCTGAGTTGCCTCCGCCCGGGACATTCCCAGCCTTACCGGGACCGTGCCCAGGACCGTGAGGTGGCGCCTCAAACTGGGCAGGGACCGCCTGGCCTCCAGAGATTGGCCAGTATGGTGCTCCCGCCCTCGGTCGACGCCCTCCTTCGGTCCAATCACGCCCCTCAGCTCAGGATGCGGGTATTGATTGGCTACAAGAGGTGCCCTTCACAATCACCCGCTGCCTGCGCGGACGACGGGGAGAGGCTTTTCTGAGTCTGCGCGGAGCCAGCGGGTGGGGTCACTGGGTGATGATGAGGCAAAATCAGAGGTCTAAGCACCAAACTGGAAGCAGTAGGGCCAGGAGTAGGGTAGGGAGGAAGCGGTAGGGCCTGGGCAAACTCCATTCCCAGCCTTAGGCCCTGACCTCCACGCTAATTCCTTGCCTGTTTCCTACTCAAACCGGCCCTGCGTCCTGATAATCACTTAGAACAAAAATTGCGGTAGTTCAAGTACACAAAGTGACTGTAAAAAGACATGAAAGACAGAGTCTCTTACACAAGTGTCACAGCTTAAACCCTCGAATAGAATATGTGGCCCCAAATTACAAGCCATGCATTTTACTTGGCTGGTACCTTAGGGATGGCTTATCTAACAGGCAAACAAAGACTGTAAAGAAATTACAACATAAAAAATAGAAGCATACAATAATTTCTGTGCCAGGATACCCCGAAATGGCAAGGACTTTCTCTTACCCTCCACAATGTTGTCAATTTAAGTCCTAAATAAGGAACCGAGCTGTGCACTGTGAAGAGCACCCCACACCCTCCTGCCTGGGACTCCCCTGTCCTTTTACAGGGAGTAAATACCATATAAGATAACAAAGACTCTTATTTAAAAGGCCCTTAGTGGTTTATTTAAGTCTTTTCAACAATGGTAATGAACTCCAAAAATAAATATAAATAATTGACATTAGTGATTGTCCACATCCGTGATTTCCGGGGGAATCAGGAAGGTCCTGAACATGGTAGGTGCTGAGAGGGAATTTCCTTCCCCTTTACCTTCTCCAGGAAGACCTGCTCACTGGGAAGAAAGCACTGGAAAGTGCTCCAAACTATTCTCATTGTTTCTTTCTTTTAACCAAAAGGAAACATTTCCTATTGTAACTCAGAAGTATTTCTAAGGTAAATTATTTGTACTAGGATAGCAATCTGTTTAATTCACATACAACATGTGTGGATTTTATTTTACATTAACCAACTAAAATATAAAGTAGGAACAATTTCCAAGAAGTTCCGTGGAGTTTTTAGCTTCATGGGAAGTTTCAAATATGCAACGATATTTGAAATATCTGTATCCCTCATCCAGTTGCCCCAGTGGCTATATGATAATGTAACTATACAATACCAAAAAAAAATGAGCACACCCCTGCAGAACCTGGTTCAGACAGTGGAGGCAGAGGACAATGGGTCTGAAGTCAGCTTGGGCTACACAGTGAGTTCGGTGCCTACCTTGACTACGTAACAAAACCTTGTTAAAAAAAAAAAGGGGGGGGAGGACAAAGAAAGACACATCAATACACTGCAGTTCCTCTACATTTAGGGTTAGGTATTCACTATCATTATTGTGTGTGTGATTTGGGGAGTTGCACGTGTCAATGGCATGTGTGTGAAGGTCAGAGGACAATTTCACTACCCTCTTTCCCCCTTTATGTAGGTTTAACGCAGTGAACTCGCATCCCCAGGCTTGCTGGACAAGTGCTTTTTTACCACCAAGGCATCTTGCCAGTCCTAAACGTTAGTTTTTAGTAATTATAAATGGTATTGTATTTTCTTATATACCACCCCATATTCATTTTAACATATAATTACTTAGCTAATTTTTACACTTTCTTTGAGTCTATACTTTCATAACTTGGCTTCTTGGCATGTGTGTTGAGATTGTCTTATAGGCGATTATGTCACCTGATAATGACCTATCCCTTTTATTTCCTTTTTTTAATAAATCCCTTATCTCATTGACTGTACCATGTTCAAAGGTGGCTGTATTACTAGATCAGATACTTGATTGTCGCTGCAATAAAAACTGGGAAAAAACGCTTTAGAGAAGGGCATGTTTTCTGGCTGACAGTTTGAGGGTACAGTCCAACCTACTGGGGAAGTAAAGGCTGCAGGGGTTTCCGACAGATGGTCATGTTTATCTGCAGGCAGGAACTCAGAAGAATGGCTGGAGAGACGGCTCAGCAGTCAAGAGCACTGCTTGCTCTTGCAGAGGACCAGGGTTCAATTCCTAGCACACATGTGATAGCTCAGAACCATCTGTAACAGTTGCAGGAAATCCAACACCCTTTTCCACTCTCCACTGGCACCAGGCATGCACGTGGGGCACATACACACATGCAGGTGAGACACGTGGATGTATAAATAAAGGCAATTTAATAAAAGCCAACAGAGGTAATGCTGGTGCTCACCTGGTCTTCTCTTTTTCATTCAGCCCAGGACCCAAGGCCATGGAACAGGTGGGCCTTCCTACTTCAATTAGACAAACCCACAAAGACATTGTCAGAAGCTTCTTTCCGGGGGGGGGTGACTCTAAATCCCATGGAGTGGACAATTAAGAATTATCAGTATAGGTGGTGATTGATTATTTCTGTGAATGTCCCGTAGTAAGTTGAATTGCTTTTCAGTGTTCACCAACTTTCTGACAGGTCCTATCACAAGGGACGTAGAACTTTAATCTTCTTTAAATCTGTAGAAATAGTCTGTAACATGAAGGGCCTGCTTGTTGGGTTTCTGTCCCGCCCGGTACCCCACAGCCTGCAAGCCCCAAAGAAAATCACA
>LOJH01031723.1:0-16746 GCA_001685095.1 Ellobius talpinus
CCAGGCAGTGCTTAAATGAATACAATTTGTGTGTTATTTCGGGTGTAAAGCTAGACATGCAGGAGCTGGGTGGGATGAAAAGCAGGCCAGCTCGCCGCTCCTATCACTACATTTTCTGGGTTGTCTTTTGGCAGACAAGCTGTGGGTCAGCTGGCAAAGGGCACAGAAATGAACCACTCCAGAAATGGTTTCAGGGAATGGCTTCTACCTATTGCATGTGAGCCACCAATTATATAATGGAGGCCTTCAGCTGTGATTGGTTAGTACATCACCTAGGATTGGATAGTCAGTGCTCAAACCAGGGGCTCTGAACTGAAGAAGCATGTCAGGAGACCTAGAGAGTCCAGATGTGTCTACAGGCCAGCTACCAGCTCCTCACACTCACACTGCTTCAGAATTCAGTGCTCGGATGTAAGGAATATGGCTTGACTTACATATTAGAAGTGCAGTGTGCCAGCCAGGCTGACTGCCAGGTGATGGCTACATTTTCTCCTACAGAGGAGTAGCTGAGAGCTTACATCTGATCTGAAAGACACATAAAACTAATGGAATAGCATGGACTTTTGGAGCTTCGAATTGCCCCTTCACCTCCTCTAATGAGGCCATACCTCCTAATCTTTCCCAAACAGTTCCACCAAGTGGGAACTAAGCATTCAAATGTAGGAGCTTGTGGGAGCCATTTTCATTCAAAGCACCACAAGCACGGTTATATAAATTTTAAGGAAAGGACAAAATTGAAATATTTATGTTACCCAATTTCAAAGGCTTCAAAATCTACAATAATAACTAAGGATACTGCTCAGCAGTAGGTCACTTGTTTATGTGTGGCCCTGGGTATGGCCCCAGCACTGGAACAAGAAGCAGCAGCAAAGTCAAGTATGTAAGAATGTGTGATTGACTAGAGGAGAGGTAGAATCTTACATACATGTCAACTGCTTTATGATAAGATTAGACAGACAATTTAATGGAGGACCAGCTTGGATGTCTCAGTGGATAGAAGCATTTAGGTTAAGTCTATATGACCTGATTTGATTCTTGGGACCCACATAATGAAAGGAGAGAGAAGATTCTGGCAAGTTGTCCTCTGACTTTATACACCCTGCTGTGAATACTCATAAATAACACACACAGACACATACATACTGACACAAACACACCGTGGATATGTGAATGCAATAAAATGTTTCTAAGGAAGATAATTCAATGAAAAAAGGATTAAAAACACCCAATGGTTATGGACTATCGGTCGTCAATAAACCAAACCAAATCCTCAAAGCCTAACTTCATGTCTGAAGTGCCACAATGCATCATGGACATAACAATCAAATCTACACAGACACAAACTAAAAGAAAACATTGCAGTCTTACGTTCTTAGCATAGGCAATATTTCTTAGTGAGAGTTCTAAAAGTGCCATCCATTAAAAAATTATAACTTAGATATCATTCAAACTAAAAGTGTAGTTACTTGGTAAAGCACTTGTATTCAGTATATATAAAGAATGCTCAAAGGTGTATAGTCTAATAAGAACTATTCAAAGGACACAAATAGCTGGAATTTTCATATATTACTAATTTGAATGTAGAGAGTTGTAACTATTTTGGGAAGCATTTTGGAAGTTTATATAAACCCTCACTCTCTATATAACATACCAACTCCACTGTCTTGTATTTGGCAGAGAGAAATAAAACCTGAAGATCTTTATGTTCATGCTTGTAAATTTTTTCTTAACCCATAAACACTGGAAGAAAATCAGATATCCTTTAATGACTGAGTGGATAAACAGACTTGTGCATCAGTTTTCACAAAACAAGCAAGACTTTTGAAGATATGGAACACGTTAGGCAAAGTGAAAACAGTCTCAGAAGGCTGCCTTTACTCCTTTACTGGGCATTGTGGAAAAGGCAGACACACAGGACCAGAACACTTCCCTGCTCACCAGAAGCTGGGTAGGAAGTTGCATTATAGTAAAAGGATGAGGAGCTCTGGGGGGAGAGATGGTTGAAGTGCCTTTATCAAACCGTGTGAACTAGAAGGAATGCGTGTTCCAAATGTGATTTCCATCTCGTTAATCCCAAATTCCTTCCCAAATGAAGGGTTCATGTAAGCTTAGAATGTATACACATCTGGAGCTTGTGGAGGATGCTTCAAATTGCTTAAGCAGAAGCAGCAGTATGTTCTTACTGTTAAAGTCCTGAGCTAATATCTGAAAGAACAACAGCCAATTGGTCCAAATGATGCCTCTGGGAAAGAGACCTGAGAGATGTAATTTTCATTTTAATTCTTCCTATATTATTATTTTTGCTATATGCATTTATGACATTAATTAAATAGTAAAATATTTTTAAAATTATAAATAATTGATTTACTTTTGTCATGTAAGTTTCTTTGTAAGTAAATAATTTCTTTACATATTACTTTTTGCATGTATCATCTTCACTCTGTAAAATGATATAATGTAGGAAAAAATGAAATCAAATTTGGATATATTACATTACATTTAGTTTGTTAGCACAGAGTAGCATGTTCCCTTGGGAAAGGACATTGCAATGAAGGGACCTTATCCTACACAGGCATAGATCCTTGTAATTGTATTGTTGCTCACATGTTCTGAAAATTAAAGCGTTTGGTTTAACAGAGAGGTCATTTGTCACTTACCAGGGAACACTTATGAGCTCATGGGTTCCCTTGCTCCGTTAGCTAAACCATTAGGCTTACTTACGGAGAATTTTGCTTGTATCTGCAATCCCGTGAATACATTTAACAGACCCCATTTTGCTGAGTCAGGCTACTGATCCTCCTGTTCAGAATATTTCCATGCATACAGTAGGCAGTCAGCATTTTCTTGATTATCTTCCATAGTCAGGAAAGTGACCAGGTCTGTCCACACCCTCCCCAGGACAATTAAAGCAATAAAAGGATGAACTCTCAGGTTATGTTGGCTGTTGATCTGTGCCTGTATTATCAGAGAAGTTTCCATAGACAAAGGGAGTAGTTGGGGATGATTATCTATCTGGATATTTCATGGACAGCCCTGGATTCAATATGCTCATCTAATTTTGGAGTACAAATCGCAGTTTTTGGACTTGGAAACAGAGCTGCAGTCATTGTGGGGTAGTGCACCATGGCAGCAGGGCCTGTGGGTGTTCACCCAGACTGCCACCGGTGCTATTTTAAAGGACTTTCACAACAGCTGAGGGAAGGCATCCCCATGACATCTTTAGCTTCTCCATGTGAATAAATACTTTGGCCGATCAAGGGTTCACTTTAACAAAATAATATTCATTTCTGATTATCGTATCGGTATGTGTCCAATGTGGAAGATTAGATGAATGTGTTGATAAATCTAAAGGTCACCTTCAGCTTCATACCTCAGCAAGCACCCCTATTTTGATGATTTTTTTCAGTCTCTGTTTCAGTGCATATATTTTGATTCTACTTTTAAAATATTTATAGTCAGTAAGTTCCATGATAATTAAATACTACTAAGAAGTAGGATATGTCGCAATATTTACACTTCAAAATCTTTTGAAATATTTTGACTTGGGAATATTTCACCTATTTCCATGTTTTAGTCTCATAAATAACAAGAAGTTCTGGATAAACTTTGTGAAGATTTCATCTAAAAGAAGAAATCTAAATGCAATATCAAAATTACCCAATATTTTAGGACTACAGTTTTCTTATCTGAGCTTGATATGAAGATTAAATTTTATTCATCACACTGTTCACATTAAAGACTTTATATATTTTAAGGTTATAATATAATCATATCAATCCCCTTCCCTTTCTTCTCTCCAGTCCCTCCCATGTACCACCCACCTTGGTCTCCTTCAAATTCACAGCCTCTTTTTATTTAGTTGCTGTTATATACACACATGTACACACACACACGCACACACACACACAATCTACAAATAAATAAATACACCATCTTAATATGTAAAATGTTACTTGTAGGTATGTTTTCCGGGCTGACAATTTGGTATTGGACAGCTAGTTGGTGTGCTCTTCTCTGGGGAAAACTATCTTTCCTGCTCTCAGCATTCCTTGTTTCCTATCTAGGGTGGAGTCCTCTTGAGCCTTCCCTGCTCCATGTTAGCTTGTCTGTTGTTGTCGTTGTCGTTGTTCTGTTCTTGTTTCGGCAGCCATGTTGGTGAGACTTCCTGGGTATACCTGCTCTGACATTGCTAGTAACCACAATTTCACGACAAACACCCTGTAACATTGTCTATTGCAATCTTTCTGACTCCCCTGTGCCTTAAGTTCCACCAATTTATTTTTACTACAATTTATAAAATAATTTTCAATTTGACATTAAGATTACATCTTTATATTTATTTTCTCTCTTGAATATTAATGAGATGAATACTTTTCATATTATTGACTGTTTTCTTTTTTGTTTTTCATATACTTTGTTATTTTTTGTGTAAAATGTTTGCGAACCTAAAAAACAAAAAATAAAACCAATTAATTGAGAAGGAAAAATTTTGGTAAAGTAGTAAGAGAGTTAGTGTTCCAGATATTTCTACCCTCTGATTATACTCAGGTGTTATTGTTTTGTGGCAAGGATGTTGCTTTGGAACCACTGCTTTTAGTGTATTTATGGCAGAGTGGCACTAAAGCCAAGAGTTTGTCAAAACTAGAAAGATCTGCCAGAAATTCTGCAAGTTGTATTTTAAGGCATGAGGCTTAGGCCTTGAATGCAGAGCTGGGAATCCATAATCTGTAATAGCTGGAGCTAGAGCTGTGGCTTTAATTATCCAAGACACATTAAAAGTGTTGTCTGTATCTTTGAATCTTTGGACAGCCCTGTGAGATAGATAAATGACCCCTTTGTCAAGCAGTATGAAGACCTATTTAGAGAGGAGCGATACCCTCTCAGGCCACAGGGCTGGTTAAGGATTTCAATTACAGGTAGAGAGTTTTTCAAAGCGCATGGCCTTTTTAATCATAAACCTGGTCGATTTCTGACCAAATTGAACTCAGTACAGCAGGAAGAGAATGGGGTTTTGTTTGTTTCTTTGTTAAAGTTTTTCCTTTCTGATTGTTTTTGTTTTACATCAATTAATACCAAAGGAGCTGAGTAACGCAGGCCAAGCTGCCTTTAGCCTTTCCATTTTCTTTGGCTAAGACAAAGCTTCAGAATTTGCAGAGTTCCATTTTCTCTCTGTTCTCAGTTCTTGGTGCATCTCTAGGCAAGGGTAATTATGACATTGAATGCTACTTTGATAGATAGAAGAACCAGGAGAAGTCATGTAACCTCATCTTCTAAAGTGATTGCGATCATCCCTAGAAGTCTGAGAATTACATTTTTAGAAGCATTTTTTAAATTATGGATTTATGAAGCTTACCTCCCACTCATCAGCTCCCACTCCTACCCATCTTCTTTGGAGATCGGGCCAGATGCCACTCCCCTTTTCTCTTGAATAGTGCACATTCTTGTGACTATCCGTAGAGCTTTGAACGTTGGGTTAACATTGGAAAGAGACTCAGGATCAGCATGTGTGCGCATGCTCACACACACACACACACACACACACACACACACACACTTTTCCTTCCTAATCACTTGCCCTCTTCTTCCCCTTTCAACTCCTCCCTTGTCTCTATTTTTAGCTCAGTCAACTTCTTACTCGAGATAGTTCCCTTTTATTTCTAGAATCATCTATTCTTCACCATATCTGATCATTATAGAGGTGTACAGGTGGATTGCGATGGAAACTTTTTTGATCAGTGAGCCCCTGAGAACTTTTGAGGACTTTTACTCCCCCCCTCCCTGGAGTTTAACTATTAACTGCCACCTGATGACTTGCCTCCTCTTTACAATTTTAACTGCTTCTTTGAAGCAAGGCAGGGATTCACTAATCTCTTGCTGTCGTTGTCATTGACAGTATCTGATGCCAGCTTTCTCAAACCCACTGTGTATGCCACACAGCCTTGTTCTCACTTCAGTAACACCCTCCTCACCCTCCTCCCTTTGGTTCTTGGGTTCTCTACTTCAGTAGAGAGAGAGAAAGCATCAGGCAGAGAACTCCACAACTTTAGAGACCTCCACATGACGAATTCTGATGAAGGCTTCAGCCTCATTAGGGTAAACTTTCTGTAACACGTTTCTTCCTACCCTGTGGTTCCAAGGCAGAAAGTCCTTAATTCTCTGGGAATATCCTCCCTCACACACGCAGCTCTTGTTATATGGTGGCCACTGAAGCAGCCATCTCTTATGGTCACAGAATCTTAGATCTGGAAAACATTAATGATCATCTAACAGAATACTTTCTCGGAGTGGTTGGTTGAGATATAATCCTCAAAGACCATGTGATTATAACTAGGGTTAGGACCTTAGATTTCCTAAGTTGACTTTGAACTGCCTTGACTAGCTCGGGACTCCTGAGATGCGACTTTCTTTACACTTTCTCATGCAACATCCCTCGGTATTGCTCAAATTTGCGTTCTGCCAGAGTTGATTTAATTGCTGACTATTTTCCATGGAGGCAATATTAAAATTTCATATTGGTATATTCCTAATCAGTAATTTATCATCAATTAAAGCAGATATGATTGCAGCATTACTAGTTTTTAACCATTTTTTTAAAATGCACACCATCCTCCAGGTCCTGGTAAAGTGACATAAATGTGTAGGCTCATCAAAAACAGGATCTGAGCCAGGCGGTGGTGGCACACGTCTCTAATCTCAGCACTCAGGAGGCAGAGGCAGGTGAATCTCCGTGAGTTCGAGGCCAGCCTGGTCTACAAGAGTTAGTGCCAGGACAAAGCTACACAGAGAAACCCTGTCTCAAAAAGCCAAAAACAAACAAACAAACAAACAAACAAAAAACCAACAGGATCTGTGGCCCATTCCTGACAAGCATCTGTCATCAACTTGTATTAGTAAAAGACAATTGAAATAAATCTAATATTCTAAAATATAATTTTTGGCATTTGAAAAGATTTCAGAGATATTCCTTGATCTTGGAAGAGACCATCCTTAGTACTGAGATACGTGTCCTGCCTTACCTGGTGGGGACATAAGAGAGGAGGGGAGATATGTCTTCGAAAAAGCATGCGGGCCTCATACTGCAGTGTTATGGTTCTAGAGCTTGAGCCAAGGGAAAGCTAGGGGTGGGTGCAGATTTTATTGTTCATATTAAGGAAATATGGGTTTAAAAGACCCAGGGAAGCGGGTGGGGGCGTGTAGCTCAGCTCAGTGACAGCACCCTTGCCTAGGCTTCCTGTCTCAGTAGCACAAAACAAACATAAAGCAAAGGATAAAGACTGATCTGAGTAGAAATCACGATGTGAGAAGTGGCCCAGTGGCCCGCATACTGTCTTTACAGCCACTAGGTGGTATCCAGATGCCCCCAAACCATCCTATCCCTCGGGCTGGGCTCTGCAGTAGGTGACAAACCACAGCCTCCAGAATCTGGCTAAGGAGCATTCTTCAGTGCCTTGCAGGGAAGGTGATCCGAGAGGAGGTGGAGGCGGCCAGGGCTCAGGAGGCTCAGAACACTTCTTGCTGACCAGGGGAAGGGACTGAACATTTCCGGTGGCACACGCCTGGGGCCCCCCGCGGGGGCTGGGACACCGGAGGTGGCGATGGGGTGGGCAGCGGGCAGGGAGTCTCTTCCAGCTGGAGAGTGGGAGTGACAGAAGCCGCTGACAGGGAGGGGGCAGGCGAGACACTCCAGGCCTGTCTGGTGGGCGAGGGCTGCCGCGGTTTCCCCTGCTGCTGTGGTTTTCCTGTCTGACAGTGGCAGGCCTGGCTGCAAGGAATCTTCTCCAGGTCTCTCGGTTGGGAGTCTCTGCTCCCAGCCCTAGTCGGGTGAAGCAAAGCCCCACTCCAGTGTCCCAATATCCTGTATTCAAGCATGCTTGGTGTAACAAGCTAACCCTTACACCTACTGGGCAAAAATCCTTTAAGGGCAAGCCATTAACCTCCTACCTCCCCAATTCTCTTCCTTAACCCAGGGCTTGGCCTATGGCGAACGATAATATTAAAAGCAGTTTAATACTTAACGGTTTAAAGCAGTTTACTCAGAATCTGGTAAAGAGAACTCTGCACCAGCAATATGTTCAATACATGTGCAAATTCCATATACACGTAACATTTAACTGTCCCTGACCATTAGTAAATTGGGAAGAAAATGCTGAATATTTAGAACACATCTAGATGGACGATTTTCCAAACTTTAAGACAAGGAAGAAATTCCAAATACAACACGAGTTTATATTTATAATATTAAAATTTTTAAAGAGACCATTACACGTATTCAGATACGAACTCTATACCGATTTGGGAAAGCCAATAATGGTAGTTGTTTTGGAAATATGTGGACTATGGGTGATTTACTTTCACTTCAATAATATCTATATTACTTCTTTTTGACAAGAAGAAGATATCATTGAAAAAACAAACCTATGCATTTGCCTATGATTCATGATGATGTGGCTTCCACCCCCGGCACAGCAAGAGACAACCAACCAAAGACAATGGCTAAGAGAAAACAATAAGTATAGAAGTGGGGACCTGAAAAAAGGGCTCCCATCTTTACAAAAAGCTCTTGCAAGTTAGAAGAGAAATTAAGACTCACACAGGAGATGACCACAGGAGACCAAAATCTCACCCAAGAGGAAAACCAAATGAAATATTTAAAAAACAGAAAGGGTTTAGCTCCTTTAGCTAGGAAACAAAGATTAGTATAAACTACAACAAGGAAGTGTCATCTCATCTAGGTTGCAGAGACGCCAGACACTGACATGTGTCCTGTGGTGCCTTCATACAACACCGGTGGAAATCTGCACTGCAACAGCTTTGAAAAGTCCTTTCACAATAGCTACCAAGAATGTCTGATGTTGTAATTCCAGTCTGGGGCGCTTGCCTAGGAAAGACTTCGTGCAATGTTGTTTATTTGCAAACAATGAAAACAATCAAAATGCCTGAAAATAAGAAAATGTTATCTACTGTCCATTTTCACTGAGAACAGCCCTGTGCATTCCATTAAATGGTTATAACCAAGACAGCGTGGTGTTCATAATGTTATCCTGGAGGAATGAGTGTAAAAGCAACACCTAAATTGTGTTTATGGATTCATATGAACAGCTCCTATGTAAGACTGGAAGAAAACACACCACAACAAAAAATAGCTAGAGGTTGCATATCTTTTAGCTTTGAATTCTCCTGTAGTTTGCACTTCTCTATAGTTGATAGTCGAATCTGCCTGCCTTGTACTAGTATCATACTGAGAGACCCTGCTGTAGGTGTTGGGGTTGTGACTGGATGGAAACAGAGAAGGTTTCCCACTTTGTGACATTTTCATTGTACTGGGATAAATACAACAAATGAACTAATTACAGATTTCTGGAAAGAACCCAAAGAGATAAGAAGCAGATTCTTAATTGGGGTGATTGTGTGGTGATTTCACTGAGGTAGAGACATCTGGGCTGAAGCTTGGAGAAGAATTAGAAGGAGGGGGAGTGGCTTCAGGTGAACTGAAGGGGGGGACGGGAAAGAGTCATTTTATGAGTCGTGGGAAGGAGACCAGTGATCTGATTTAAAGATGATGTTCAAAAGGCCGGAAGAGCTCAAACTTGTATCCTGCGAGCCTCTAGCAATTGCTGATTTGATTGATTGCAAACATAACTGGAGTCTACTGAGCAGTGCTAGTCTCATTTGAAAGGATGGAGGGAGAGGAAGATCTTCCTAAGAATGTGTCAGAGGAACCGTGAACCGTGATAAAGGATGCTGTTGCTTTTAGATGAGATACTCCAGATTGGGTCATTTTCTGAAATGCAAGACTACAACATCAAGATTGGATCAAGAGGCTCCAGATAGTCTGTGCTCTCTCTAAGGAGAAATGAATTTAGATTGCTCTGCCCTGCGCCCAAGCAGTCACCACACAGGCCCCACCCTTGCTACTCAATTGTCCATTGGTGCCTAACTTTCAGTGATCTGTTGCGGGAGCTCCTTCCGCTCCTTCAGCCAATAGCCGTGGAGATACCAGCCCATTGGGGTGTGGTCTCTCTCTCTCTCTTTAAAAAAGAAGCAACTGCCCTCCGCTTGCTCTCTGGCTTTTGGCTCCGCTTCCAGCGACTAGGCTCCTTTTCCTGACTGTTGGTGTTTTGTAAGTTTTCCCTTAAAATAAATACCCCTTTGGATCCCAACTGGTGTGGGATTGTTTATGACTTACGCCTTCAGTGATCTATCTGAAGGAGTGTACTGCCATTTCCCCAATCAAACATTTCTCCTATTTTTTCCCTCATTCAAAGGAATATTTTAACAGAATCTACACAATACATTTTGACACAAAACAACTAATTAGGCAATACCTTTAACTATTGACTTCCATATGTGGTTTGGTATAGAGTTTAAGAGGCTAATACTGCAGTCTTTTTTGGGGGGGAAGATCTGTCAAAATCGAACTATGCTGATTAGCAAAAAAATATCCAAAAGATAATGGTTAAACAGTTTCTAAATTGCACTAAGAGCTTTATGACCTCACGCTACAATAATTTTCTTTTCTGTGCTTTGTAACAACTTAGAGGCTATAAGCAAAGAATAATTTTTAGCCATATTTAAGCATTAGTTTTTACATCTTATTTTATTGTTATGTTTATTGAGTCTTTGTGGATTTCACATCATGCATTCTGTTCCCACCTCTCTCCCAGTGTCCTCACATCTATCCTCTGCCCTTGCAACCTCTCCTCAAGTCAATATCAAATTTAACTAAAAACCAAAAACCAAACAAAACAAAGAAACAAAAAAGAGCAAAAACATAAATAAAACTTAAAAAAGAAAAAGAAGAATTTTGTCGTGGAAGCTGTAGTGTGGTTTGTTGAGTTACACAGTTTACCCTTCAGTCTGTTCCTTTTTACTTGTAAGTGCTCATTGTCACAACTCATTGGTCTGACCTGAAGCCTCTGGTTTCTGCCACACCACCGATAATGGGCTCTCACTGGGGCTTCTCTTGGATATTCTGTTGTTGTCCTGTGTCATAGAGATCCTGTAATTTCATCCCCTTCATAAGCTCCAATAGTTCATAGATTTGGTGGATGTTGGGGTGGGCTGACTCATAGTCCAGGTTCTGGCTCTGCCTGGTAGCTGGGTTGGTCAGCTTGTTAGCTTTCCCTTCTCATCACTACTTGGGCGAGCTCTCTAGCACTGCCTTCGCTAGCTCATTCAATGCAGCCTACAGCAAGGAGCAGGATCCCTTCTGCTGCCCTCTGGCCCGGGTTCCCCTCACTCATATTGCCAGGTCCAGCTCTACTGTTTTACCCAGGTAAGGTGCAGGGCCCTCTCTCCGGATTTCTGTAGGGGGAATATGAGGTGAGTATCAGCTCTCCGGCTTTCATCCAATCAGGGCTGGCTCATGTGCATCCAGGACAACAGGGTCGGCTCTAGTGTGCTGCCCAGGCTGGGTGCAGGGTCTGCTCTCCTGGGTGCTGCAGCTGGTGTGGGACAGACCTAGCTCTCCCACTCTGGTCATCCTAGGGCCAGCTATCTCACCAGCGGCAGGTGGCAATTTGCATGGGGGGCACCTTTCCCTCACCATCGCAGATAAGGGGGAGTGGGGTCCACTCTTCTGCTCTCATGCCCTCAGGGTTGACTCACCTGTGTTCCTGACCACAGAGTCAGCTCTAATGTGCTTTCCAGGTGAGGTGCATGTCTATGATGAGGGGTGGGGCCATCTTTCCCAAGTACAGGGATGAGCTCTCCCTTGAGGAGTAGGGCCAGGACACCTGCTGCATTATTCAGCGAGGGGCAAGGCCAGCCATCCCAGGGCCGGTGAAAGACGGGGCCACATCAGCATAGCATGTTTCCAATGACCTCGGTGCTAACATAGGCCATAGACATCACCACAGACCACAGCTGCAGGAGGACCACTATGGACCCAGACGTGGCTCTTGGCAGCAGGTAGGGCCCAGATGCCACTACAGCCCTGGTGGAGGCACAGGCCACCCAGATCAGCATGGACCCTGTGGCAGCGTGGCCTCTGGGTATCAACATGGTTCCAGGTGGCTGACCAAATCCTGGGCATCTGCAGAGCCCTCAGTGACAACCTGAGCCAGAGACACTACCCCAGACCCTGGCCTCCATAGGGCTATGGACCCAGACATGGCCCTAGGCAGTGTCTTGTGCCTGGACATCACTATGGCAGTACCATTTACCCAGATCAGCATGGCCCCAGATGAAACACTGTCCCTGGAAACCTACATGGTCTGAGGCAGCCAACCAGACCCTGGTCATCCTCATGACCCTAGGTGACGGCAGGAGTCCTAGACATTAATTGACACTCGGGTTGCTGTAGGGTCATGGACCTTTGCAGCAGCTCTGGCCCAGATAATGCCATGGCCCTGGGTGACAGCATAGACTATCTAGATCAGGATGTCTTGGGTGGCAGCATGGCCCTCAGATACCCTCATGGCCACAGGTTGAGCCCCAGACCACATCTATCTATGTGGCTGTTGGTGGAAGTTTCTGTCCCACCAGCAAGTCCCAAATAACCACTAAGAGGCTTATAAATTATAAATTTCCAGCAAATAGCTCAGGCTTGTTATTGGCTAACTCTTACATTTATGTTTACCCATATTTCTTATCTATGTTTTGCCACCATGTGGCTAGGTACCTTTTCTCAGTATGGCATGTCCATCTTGCTTCTCTTTGCATCTGCTGACAATTCTTCAGACTTTGCCCTTCTTCCTCCCAGCCTTCTCAGTTTGTCTCTCCTGCCTAATCATATTCTGTCCAGCCATTGGACAGTCAGCTTCTTTATTAAACCAATCACAGTGACATATATTTACATAGTGTAAAGGATTATTCCACATTTCCATCTTTTTTTCTAATTAAAAAGGAAGGTTTTAACTTAACATAGTAAAATTATATGCAACAAAACAGTTATCAAGTAAGAATTACAGTTATCATATCTAATCTATTTGTATTTGACAAATTTAGAGAAAAATTGTATTATCTATCTTATCTTTGTTACTCTAAAGTGTTATACCTAATTTACCTTTTATCATAACTAAGGAAAACTTTATCTAGTCTTCAATCCTATCAAAGACCCCCAAAAGGTGAAATGTTATCTAACAACAAGGACATCTGGCTACTTGGACAGTCACCCCAAGTTTATCTGTAACTGGGGCAAACATCTTTGTCCTACAGGCCTGGTATATCTGACAGACTTTTCTAGAAGCAAGGAACTTTGAAGGATTGTCCTACCTTGCCTTGGCAAAGTCTGGCAGTCACCTTTTGTTTTACATTGTGCTGGTCCAGTTTGGACTGTATACTGTCAGTAATTGAGGAAAGGGTAATTTCTTTGCTCAAACAGCTAGATTCTGCCATAGGGAAGGCAAACTCCATATGAAAGTTCTTCATTGCTCATCATCTTCTCTGAAGTTAATTGGTGCTGCCAGGAGCAGGTATGTCTTGCTGTCAAGGAAAGCCTTATGTTATTACAGCATTTTAAATACCATATTCTGTATATCTCTAAAGTGTTTGAAGACCACCTGTCTGTCTAAAATATATCTGTTTGTGCTTGGAAACATACCTAGCATGACTATAAGTTTGATTGTTATAGGTGCCTAACTACTAACTTGCATTTTTTTAAATTAAAAGAATGTATTATCCTAAATATTTTGTAACCTTGAAGGACTAGAAATTTATACTACTTTGCTAAATGAGCTGCATAGGTATGATACCTTAAACAAGAGTAGAAACACATATACAATATTATAAAAATAACCTCAAAAATCCATACCAATGTCAAATATTTAAAACTAATAGTTGCTTTTATTTAGTTTAACAGTAGATTAAATTGTCAACCCTTTTATCCTATCATTACTATACTCCCCCTTTTCTTTTCATAATTATATTCCTGAATGTAATCTTCCTTATTTAGTATCCTTCCTCATTATGACCAATAACAACTTGCAAACAATACCCCTAAAAGATCATAAACATCTGTAATCCACAGAACAAGCAAAAACCACTCACCCCACTTCTTATAAACATGGGTATCAAGTTCATAAAATTACTCCCTGCTGTCTGGGAACAATGACATCTTTAAGGGACCCTGAAAAAAATTAAGATAATGATCAAGTTCTGGGAGAGTTAGCTGTTGTCCATTCTTGGTATGATGAGAACATACATGGCTTACTTGAAGTCCTACATAGAGCAGTCTATGAGGCTAGACCTTCTTAGCTGTTTTGAAGTTGTTCTGAGCAGTTTGTAATCCAAAGCTGATTTCTGGGTAGTCATCTTAATGGCATTACTGCAATCTAGGTGAAATAAGCTTTGTGGGGCCCCATCATCTTTTGAAGACTTCAAATGTCACTTTTATGAATGGTCACAGTTCACTGCAGAAAACATAAACATTTTGATTATCATATGCAGCAGATCTTGGAATGGTTAAAGGACCACAATTTGTTATGTACATCCAGGGTACACAAACTTAATTCCTAGTTACATGCTTCAGACTCAAGCCCAAAATTACATACAGGAAGCAAGATGAAGTTTATTTCTAGAATTATTTAATATTCTATATGACCATTAATATCATTACAGAAAGTTTAAATACATATAATAATCTTATAAATTTTGAGATATTTATACCTTAAGAAAAAATTTAAAATGTCAAAATGAAACCAAAGGATTATGAGATTAGTGACAATAAAGTAGGCTATTAATTTTGGTTTTTCTTCAGTCCCATACCATGTAACTAACTCTTCTGATATGAGACAGAAACTTTGGATTGATTTCTTTTTAACAAGCATGCATGGTTTTAGAGAATGAGCAAGACACAATTCAGCTCCAAAGCCATCTTTAATCTTGAATTGGGACTACAAAAAGATGATTTGTCTTATGTGTCTATAGAGAACAGCAGAAACAAACATTATGGAAGATTTATGAAATTTTATTCTGTTGGAAGTATGCTATACCACTAGGCCAATTTACTCTTTTTCTTGGGACATCTTCTCTGGGTGATTCATCATTTTTCTTCATATGTCTCATTTCTCCAGTGGTCTTTATATTCCTTAATTGGATGCCTTCATTATCCTGGAAAGACAAAAGCAAAACCCTGCCCCAACCCTAATTTTGGCAAGTTATATCTGGTCAAATGAAAGTCATTTGCTAGTCTTATAAGTTAGTTTAGATAGAATGGCCATGCTATTTGATGAAATATCACCTCTTCTAATCAAGTGGTCTCTTCTTTTTGAATTTAATCTTTATCAATTTTGATAGTAACCAAAGCTTTTCTTCTTTGGGAACAAAAGCTAAACTTCTTCTCCAATGTAACACATATCTCGGTTTCCATTCTGAGGTCAACACAGTTTTAAAATATATAAGTTCATTTAATTCAGCAATTCTTCCTACTATCCAATGTCTATCTGCAAGTCTCATTCTTTTATCAACAGCATTTAAAAATTTAAAGTTAACAGAGCATTGTGTAATCTATCTCTGAGAGGTCTTTATACTCCCTTTCTGTTTATTAAGCTTATCATTTAAAGTGCAATTAGATCTTTCTATAACTGCTTATCCTGTAGGATTATGTATTATACCTATAATATGCTTTATGTCATAAGATATAAAAAACTGTTTTATTACTAGAGACATATGCTCAAGCATTGTCCATCTTAATTAGTATGTGTATTCCCATAATGGTCATAACTGGTGGCCAATCTTGTTTGTTCACTGGATAAACTAATGTTCTTTTTCTAATAACCTTGGGCCACTCCTCTTTAAAAGTTTCAACATGCCATGGTGTGGTAGGTATTGATCTAAATTCCTCTGTCTGTGTGTGATTTTTTTTTGCTTCATTGGTAGGTTTTTCTAAGGCTTCTATCTTATCAGTCAATTTTTTTATATTTGGTGCAGATATCAAATCATTTTAAAGCATAAAACATGAATTACCAAACTGATAATAATTACAATCAACATTATTTCAATCCAAGCGATGCCAGTTATTCATCATTGTTTGTAATTTTAAAGCATCCATTGTGAAATCATATAGAATTCTAACTCCCTGATTATAATAATTTCCATTCTTAATGTGGAAAGATTTTTAAAAAATAAAATCCAATTCTTTTCTTAAGAAGTCCCAGGAATGACATTTTTGTCATAGCAATGACTATATCAGTGGTAGAATTGTGCAGGAGAAGTGGTTTGGGAGGAGCCAGCTGCAGTGGCAGCTGTGGTTGTCTTGAGGCAGTGTCTAGGCAACCAGGCTAGTCTGAGTGGTGGGGTTGCAGCAGGCTGCTGCTGCACAGGCTGAGGGCATCTGCAGCTGCTAGTGTGTAGGTAGGGGTGGAGGGAGTAGAGCGGTAGCAGTAACAGTAGAAGCCAAAGTGGATGTGAGCCAGGTCATTCATAGTAGGTAGTTGTGACTCTAGCATTTGGGGTCTAGGTCACAAGACCCATGACTCATGGGGGCTTTGAGGGAGGGATAGAGAAACCTTCCAAGCAGTGTCTGTGGTAGTAGGGAAGAGGTGGCGGCTTTGCTGCCATATGATCTAATGCCACACATTGAATGCCAGATGAAGCCTTTATCCAATTATTCTTTTATTAATTAAAAACTTGGGAGTCTACTGGAGTAAAAACCCGACTGATCAGAGAAGTTGTGGAAAAGTGACCAGGGACCTCCTCCTCTCTTTCCTTCCTCCATCTTAGACTCTTAGTTCTAGCCTCTTATTGGCTAATTCTCACATCTTGGTTAACCCATATCTAATAATCTGTGTAGCACCACGAGGTGGT